>CALYLW010002088.1:0-108920 GCA_944989445.1 Ampullaceana balthica
GCAATATAAAACTTCCGGTTGTTCAAAATGGCGGAACCTAAATTTCTCTGCTGTCATTAAAAGACAAAAATAATCAAGCGCTGGAGAAATATACAACATACAAATGTAAATTGAGGAAAATTAAAGATATGAAGGAACTGATCTTCAAATTGAATTCCCTCTATGCTCTTCTGGTTGTATTTTACTTGGAATTGTCATTTTGTGGCTGTTAATACTATTAATATTAATCCGGAAGTTGTCTCACAGCTATCACCAGTGGCTCATAGAAACTGCAACGTGCGCAGTGGCCACACCCCGGGCAATATATATATATATATATATATTCAACAAGCATACATCAATAACCCCAAGTCCACGGCAAGGAGAGATGCACTCAACAACATACGCAAGACTGTTCAGCAGAAGCTCCGTCAGATGCAGGACGATTGCGTCGGCAACAAAGCTGACGAGATCCAAGGCTACGCAGACAGGCGTGACTATAAAATCTTCTACGACGCCTTGAAAGAAGTATATGGCCCCCACGCCCTCAGGATCAAGCCCCCTCCTCAGCGCAGACGGTAACACTCTAATCACAGACAAAGAGAAGATCTTGGAGAGATGGGTCGAACATTTCGATGACGTCATAAATCGCCCTTCGACAATCAACGACGAAGCCATCAATCGTCTACCCCAAGTGCCCACAAACAAATCACTGGATGACCCACCATCCTTGCTCGAGACCCAGAAAGCAATCTATCTTATCTCCAGTGGCAAAGCACCTGGCTCTGACGCCATACCAGCTGAGGTCTACAAGGAGGGGGGAACAGCCCTGACTGAAAGGCTCCATGAGCTGTTTCTCTTAATATGGCAGCAAGAGACGATCCCGCAAGACTTCAAAGATGCCACCATCATACATCTATATAAGCGAAAAGGAAGTAGACAGGCTTGTGACAACCACAGAGGCATATCCCTGCTTTCTATTGCTGGAAAGATCCTCGCCAGAATCCTGCTCAACCGCCTCACAGTGCACCTTGACCAAGGACTCCTGCCTGAAAGTCAGTGTGGATTCCGAAAAGAGCGAGGAACCATCGACATGGTGTTCGCTGCCAGGCAGCTGCTGGAGAAATGTCAGGAGCAGAACTCTGATCTGTTCTCCACCTATGTCGACCTGACCAAGGCCTTTGACACTGTTGGCAGAGAGGGTCTGTGGAAGATCATGGCCAAGTACGGTTGCCCAAGGAAATTCATCGTCTTGGTGCAACAATTCCATGAAGGCATGCAGGCCAGAGTCCAGGACAGCGGGGAGTTTTCTGATCCTTTCCCAGTCACAAACGGAGTCAAGCAGGGCTGCGTCCTGGCACCAACACTGTTTAGCCTCATGTTTTCCGCCATGCTGACAGAGGCCTTCAGAGACGAGGATGTTGGTGTCAACCTGAAATACCGCACAGATGGCAAGCTGTTCAACCTTCGGAGGCTCCAGGCAAAAACCAAGGTTATGACAGACATCATCAGAGACCTGCTGTTCGCTGATGACTGTGCCCTCAACGCTGTCTCAGAAGCCGACATGCAACGCAGTGTAAACCTGTTCTCCAGTGCCTGCACAAACTTTGGTCTGTCAATCAACACCAAGAAGACTGAGGTCCTCCATCAGCCTGCGCCTGGAAGACCCTACGTAGAGCCCAACATCACTGTCAACGGCCAGAGACTCAATACAGTGCACCGGTTCACATATCTAGGCAGCACACTGTCTCAAAATGTCACCATCGATGACGAAGTGAACGTCAGAATTGCCAGAGCCAGCTCCACTTTTGGCAGGTTGTACCCTAATGTCTGGAACAGAAGAGGCATTACCATCCAGACCAAGCTGAAAGTGTACAGGGCAGTGGTGCTCCCCACACTGCTTTATGCTTGTGAAACTTGGACTGTTTATCAGCGCCATGCAAGAAAGCTGAACCACTTTCATATAACAAGTCTCAGGAAGATTCTCGGCATAAAGTGGCAGAACAAAATTCCAGACACAGTGGTACTGACCAAGGCAGGTCTCCCCAGCATCTTCACCCTCCTGATGCAGTCCCAGCTTCGCTGGGCAGGGCACGTTGTCCGAATGCCAGACGAGAGACTGCCAAAGAGAATCTTCTATGGTGAGCTCCAGTATGGTCAGCGGTCCCACGGTGGGCAAAAGAAATGCTTCAAAGACACACTGAAAGCCTCAATGAAAGCGTTTGCCATAAATCCAGACACGTGGGAACGAGCTGCAATGGACCGATCCACCTGGCGCTCTTCCATCCACGAAGGTGCCAGGTCATGTGAGGCAAACCGGATTACCGCCGCAGAAAAGAAGAGGCAAGCCCGAAAGGCCCATGCTGTCAACCCTCCAGGAGATGACGCACTCGCCCCCTGTCCCTTCTGTTCCCGAACCTTTCGTGCAAGGATCGGCCTAATCAGCCATCTGCGCACGCACAGAAAACCCTCGGATGACTAGAGTGGTCCTCGACGTATCGACGGACGAACGAACAAAAACATATTCTAAATGGTTTGGTATGTTATATTGTACAGTATGGTATATGGTACTGAATGGTAAATGTTACGGTATGGTATATGGTATGGTATATGGTTTGGTACATGTTACTGTATTGTAAATGGTACGGTATGGTTTATTGTACAGTATGGTAAATGTTACGGTTTGGTATATGGTACGGTATATGGTTTGGTAAATTTTACTTTATTGTAAATGGTACGGTATGGTATATTGTACAATATGGTATATGGTACTGTATGGTAAATGTTACGGTATGGTATATGGTACGGTATATGGTTTGGTATCTTTTACTGTATTGTAAATGGTACGGTATTGTATATTGTACAGGATGGTATCAGGTACTGTATGGTAAATGTTACGGTATGGTATTTGGTACGGTATAGGGTTTGGTATATGTTACTGTGTTGTTAATTGTAAGGTATGGTATATTGGACAGTATGGTATATGGTATTGTATGGTAAATGTTACGGTATGGTATATGGTACGGTATATGGTACTCATAAGACACTCATGAAAATGGAGTAGCACTCTGTTACGTCTCTATGTTTAGGTGGATTGTACCTTGCTCTCCGCTACACACAACATACACAAGAGATGACACAAGTCTGTGTAACGATGCAATGTTTATTCTACTATAAACAACTGTACAACTGGCTGTCTTGCCTTGACATAAAATACATCTATATATAACGGGCTGTATGCTCAAGCATGCCCTCGGTCCGACCCGACCGCTTCTGGGCGACGTTAAACTCAACTCTGTTTTACTGCAACCCTGCAGCTCCCCGGTCTACCCTGACCGGTCTGACCGCACAACACTGTGCGAACTACACAGCTTTCTGCAACCCCCTGCCCTCGTCTCGACTACTCTCTTATAAACCCCCCCAACTGGTCTCAACTGACCCTGGCGTGTCCTCTGGTCATGTCCCTGACATATCCCGTGTGACCAGAAGTTCACTCAGACATCACTAGACATTATTCCCGTGATAGGAGTTCATACCCGTCAACAACGCCTTGACCCGACTCCAACACTGGCTCACAACAATCTCACAACAATCTCACAACAATCATTCGCAGTGATTCTCATACCCTGACATATCCCCCCTCTTCCGTTAGATTCTACTTACGGGTAGAATCTCACAATACAACAAAGTCAGGGCATGGAATCACTGCACATTACAATTACAATAATATAATACATAATGAATTAATATCTTTCAAAATAATTTTATACACAACATTGCATGAAAAAAAACAATAGTATATACAACACAGAGCATAAATCCACTTGGTCGTACCTTTATACGACTTCACTAACCCGCAACGTCATTCGAGATGGACAGCCGTCATACTACCACCCCTGAATTACATACTCTATATATACATTAGTGCAAAAAGAAAATATATATACATGTGAAGTCTTAATGCATCTCATTATCACTAATAATCAATCCATCTAACAATATGCCATTTACAAATCTTGGAAAAAAAATTACACACACAAAATTCTAACACTTAAGCACTTGTCCACATCATGTGGCATATTACGGAGCAATCACTGCTCACTTAATTACTTTTTAATAACACCTGGGTTATTAAGCTCTCTTATCTCTCCATAGGCACAGTTCTAAATCTATGTATATAAATACAGCCCATCGCTCCTGCCACACAGGAACTTGGTTAATTGATAAACAAAAACTGCCCATCACTCCTGCCGCACAGGACGTAGTTAATTATATAACAGAGGGAGCCTATCTCCCATGCCATACAGGTCTGACTTCCTACTTCTTGACTACTCGTACATTATTATCTTAATTCTCAAAGAACCAACCTTCGACCTACTACTGGTCATAACACCTCACATAATTAGTATCCAACAATTGACCATTTTTACGCTAGATTGTTTTCTATTTACAACTGACTCTACTGGTACCTCATATAAATTCCTTAAGATATTTATTCCAGGATTACCTCCAGCATGAGATAATGTTATAGGGATAACTACTTATCCAAACTATAAACATTTCAGCCTGATTGTATTTAACCCATTACAATCAATTATATAACAATCATCAATCATGTGCATATAGTAGTCGTAATTAACATAATTCATCATAATAATCATAATACCCCAGATTGCAATTAAATCTGTCATTAATTACAACTAGCTCTGTCCACATCATGGGACCTATAAGGAACAGTCACTGTTCTCCTATGTATATTTCACGTCCCCACAGCGGGATCCTTCCCGGACAGTCATTGTCCTCCTATGTATCTTTTAACGTCCCCATAGCGGGACCCTGTACGGACAGTCATTGTCCTCCTATGTATCTTTTAACGTCCCCATAGCGGGACCCCTTTTATCCGTATCATCATAAACATAATATGATACTCATCACAAAACTTAAAGCATATTCATAATTCATTAATACAATTCATTTCATCATCAAAATCACCAACATTATTTTCAGCAGAACCTATCAACAATACATATCCTTGTAATCAAGAATGTCCTGATATCTCCAGGGCGAAACATTTCTTATATCATTACCCCAATGGCCATGACCCTCAAAATACGTCATCAATACCCAGTATAGTACTGGTACCCATGACACATCAATACATGTTATAAAAAAATGACACGAGGTCACCTGGACCCCGCAAGTTCTAACAAAAAAAACCTTATTATCTCTTATAGTTATCAACAAAAAAAACCCACATCATCTTGAAAAAGAAATCATAGTTAACACAAAAACCACATCATCATCATAACAAATATCATCTTCATATATATCAATACACAGGCCAAAAATTTCATAACATTGAAAAAAATCATAGCCGTTGTATCTGAGGGTGGGATATTACGTTTGTCCCCAATCCTAAATAACAAACGACCCTGGTTTCCGTTATACAGGCTGATGTGTTCTAAGTCATGCCTACGCGGCACTTCCCACGTGGGTATAACAATACCGCAGCTCATCATCATCATCGCCCTTCGTCCCATCTGGGGCATAGGCCGCGAACAAAGTCTCTCCAGGCATCCCGGTCCTGCGCCAGTCTCTCAATCTGCCCCCAGCTGTGCCCGCTCATTTTTGTGTCTGCCTCCAGTTCTCTTCTCCAGGTCATTTTGGGACGACCTCTTTTCCTTTTGCCTTGGGGGTTCCATGTGAGGGCTTGTCTCACAATGCTAGATGTAGGCTTTCTGAGAGTGTGGCCAATCCATCTCCATCTGCGCTGGCGTATTAGCTCTTCCACTGGCTCTTGTTGTGTGCGTTGCCAGAGGTCCTCATTGGTGATGACATTTGGCCAGCGGATTCGGAGAATTGCTCGGAGACATGTATTTATAAAGGCTTGAAGCTTTTTAGAAATGGCTGCTGTTATTCGCCATGTTTCTGCTCCATACAGTAGGACAGGCTTTACTGTGGTGTTGAATATCCTGACCTTGGTATGAAGAGTCAAGTTGTTGCAGCTCCAAACTTTTTTTAGCTGTTTAAATGATGATCTTGCTTTGCCAATTCTCACTCTTACATCGGCGTCTGTCCCTCCTTGTGTGTCGATGATGCTTCCAAGGTATGTGAAGCTATCCACCTCTTCCAGATTTGTTCCTTCCAGTGTTATTGGAGTGTTGCTTGATGTGTTTATTTTAAGGACTTTGCTTTTTCCCTTATGGATGTTCAGGCCAAGGCAAGCAGAGAATTGTGCTACATTGTTGGTTTTCTCCTGCATCTGTTGCTGTGAGTGCGATAATAAGGCCAGGTCGTCCGCAAAGTCCAGGTCATCAAGTTGTTTCCATAGTGTCCACTGGATACCATTTCTCTTCTGCTCTGTAGACATTTTCATTATCCAGTCGATGGTTAGCAGAAATAAGAATGGTGAAAGCAGACACCCCTGTCTGACTCCGGTCTGTACCTCAAAAGCCGCTGTTGCTTGTTGGCCATGGACAATTCTACATGTAAGTCCTTCGTAGGAAGCCTTAATTATGTCAGTCAGTTTTTGTGGTATCCCGTAGTGTCTTAGTAACTTCCACAGGGTTGGCCTGTCAACACTATCGAAAGCCTTCTCATAGTCAATAAAGTTGATGTATAGTGGTGAGTTCCACTCCAGGGATTGTTCCAATATAATTCTCAGGGTGGCAATTTGGTCAGTGCATGATCTATCTTTTCTAAAACCCGCTTGTTGGTCTCTAAGATGGGTGTCTATTGCGTCCCTCATTCTGTTTAGCAGCACTCTGTGAAATACTTTGCTTGGTATGGATAGCAGAGTTATTCCTCTATAGTTGGAGCAAGAGCTAAGATCTCCTTTCTTTGGGAGCTTAATGAGATGTCCTTCTTTCCACTCCGTCGGAATCTGTTCTTCCTCCCATATTTTCTTGAAAAGAATGTGTAGCATTGCAGAGCTAGTCGTAATATCTGCTGTCAAGGCTTCTGCTGGTATTCTGTCTGGACCAGCTGCTTTGCCTTTCTTTAGTTGTTTAATTGCTCTGTTTATCTCTTGTTTTGTGGGTGTGCTGCAGTCTATTTCTAGGTCTTGTTCCGCTGGCTCTATGTTGAGTTTGTATTGTGGGGCTGGTCGGTTGAGGAGTTCTTCAAAATGTTCTATCCATCTTTTTTTCTGACCCTCTTCATCAGGTATAGATTTCCCATCTTTAGTTTTAACAGGTCTCTCTGGATTTTTGAACTTTCCGGTTAGCTTTTTTATTGTACTGAATAGTTCTCTTGTGTTTCCATGGTAAGCTGCCTCTTCTGCTTCAGTTGCTAGTCCTTCTATGTAGTTCTTTTTATCTGACCTTATACTACGTTTAACTTCTTTATTGGCTTCTGCGTATTCTGCTGATGCTCTAGCTTTTTCAGTTCTGGTGCGGCTGTTGTTGAGATTTGCCTTCTTCTTTTTCCTCTGTTGGATTTTCTCCATGGTTTCATTAGAGATCCATTCTTTATGTGCTTGTTGCCTTGGACCCAACACTGTTAACCTGAGGCTTAAGTCAGCCATTTTTTCTTCTTTGTCCGTTATGATTCGCCATAATTCCGTTATGTCTTCTTTGTTACGTTCTACCTTTAGGGTTAACTGCTTATTGACCTCTTCTTTTTGAGTCAGTCTTTCTTTAATATTTTTGTTTTCTATCTCTCTTTCCTTTAGCTCCCTCTGTAATTTTTCCATAAGTTCGTCGTTATCATCCAGCGTCCTATTCAGCCCTGTTATATTTTGGTTTGCAATTATTAAGTTTATTTCCATCTCTGCTAGTTTTTCATCTTTCCCCTTGAATATTTTTATCAAATTAGAATACACTTCATCCATTTCGGTACTTTTCATTTTCATGTTCATGGACTTAACTTCAGATTCATTCATTTTTATTTTGTGCTCTCTCTTCAATTCTTCTAATAAATCATCTTTGTCTGCTAAACTCTTACTCAGATTGTCGTGTGTAATCATTAGGTTTCTCTCCCTTTCTATGTTTTTTCTCTCTTTTTCTTTTATTTCCCTCTGTAATTTTTCTAATATTTCATCTTTTTCAACCCCAGACTTCTTCAACTCTGTTATATGTTGGTTTGCCTTGTTTACATTTATCTCCATCTCTGCTAGTATGCCCTCTTTCACCTTGAGTATTTCTAATAATCTGGGAAAATCTCTCTCCATTGAGTCGATTTTCATTTTTAAACTCAATAGCTCGACTTCTTTTTCATCTACTTTTGTTTTGTGGTCACTCTTTAATTTGTCTAATAACTCCACTTTGTCGTTTAGCTCTCTTTCTACTTTTCCCAATAATTCCTCTTTTTCAACCAACTGACTTTCTCGTTCGGCAATTTTCATTCTTACTTCAATTGACTCAGCTTCAGTTTTCCTCTATTTTTAATTTGTTTTCCACGTCTTCTTTTTCTAGTTCTTTAAGTCTGTTTTGAACGCTACGTACTGTTGATTGTAATTCATTTACTGTATCTGTGTGTTCCGCTATTTCCTTATCTTTGTTGAACAATGCGGCTTTTAGCCTGTCTACAAGGCTCAGGTTGTCTGCCAATTCCAAGTTTAACCAATCTATTTCTTTTTTATCTTCGGCGTTACGGTTTTTAAGGAAACTAATTTCCATTTCTTTTTTGTCATATTCTTCATATTTCTTTATATATTGTCTTTTGTTCTTAGGGGAATTCTCATGAACTTCAGTAACTTTCTTACTCTTGGGCTTGTGATCACCCTGGATCATGTTTTCCTTTTCATACCTTACGATATTGACCGGTTCTTCGGGATTCTCATGTCTATAATATTTAAACTGGCCAGCTGATGGGTCCGCCACCCTATAAACCTCTTCCGTTAAATATGGATCTTCACAATATATACTGGCTATTCCATAGAGTACTTCCTCACAGTTAATAACTTCACTGTCGTAGTGTTCTGTCTCTTCTATAGCCCTTCTCTGTCTTTTTGCCTCTAATTTTGATTGTCTCTTTTCGTATTGTCTACGTTTTTTCTCATCTTTTATCTGTCGCTGTCTTTGTCTCTCTTCGTTTTGTCTCAGTAATTTTTCATCTTCTTTATGCCACTTTGCCCGTACTTCCTCAATTTTATTAATCCACCATCTATCCTTGTCCGCCATTATTTTATCTAGCTTTTATATTTTACTTTTTATAATCTAGCTTCCCTTATTGTCCGTTTATATCTGACAGGTATGCTATATCTATATATATTATCTAACAGATCAATCTTGCTATAGCACACTTCCCCAATTTAACACTATTTTATAAGTAATTAAGTACGTACTTACTGTGGGTTATATTTCAGACATAATATCCATATACAATGAAAGTCCCATTACACAATAAATATCCATTCGTAAGAAGTTCACAAAGTCACACTTTTTGCAGTTTCCTTGTCACTTAGTAATGTTTTTCTCCACCTTGAATATCTTCTCGATCTTGTCCCGATTTGAACTGTGGTGCTGTGGGTCGTCTCGGCTCCTCAGGGTCCCACTGGGGCGGGATGGTTGGTTCTGCAACTTGACCTCCCGGTACAGTTTGTAATCGTCTTCTCTCGTAGTTGGCACCGTCTGGTTCAGACGTCGTTGCTGTGCTGGTTCCGACGTCGTTGTTTTGCTGGTTCTGGTTCGAGGTATCTCTTGTAGTTGGTCTTCTGGCTGGTAATGTTCCGTACTGGGACTTGCTAGGCATCGTCTATCAGAAAATCCGCTGATACGTTGATCGTTGCCCTGTCTGCCCGTGTTCGTCGCTGGTTGATCGTCGTTGTGCTGTTGTAAGACGTATGCCCTACGATGGATACAGTAGTCTGTATCAGAGGCGCTGTACTGAAAAGTACAGGCGCACATACCGCTGTGCTGATGTGGTTCCGTCCCATCTCTCGTAGTGTTTGGCGGTGCTAGGCAATCCAGAGACAATTCGGGCCCCCATGTTAAGTCTCTATGTTTAGGTGGATTGTACCTTGCTCTCCGCTACACACAACATACACAAGAGATGACACAAGTCTGTGTAACGATGCAATGTTTATTCTACTATAAACAACTGTACAACTGGCTGTCTTGCCTTGACATAAAATACATCTATATATAACGGGCTGTATGCTCAAGCATGCCCTCGGTCCGACCCGACCGCTTCTGGGCGACGTTAAACTCAACTCTGTTTTACTGCAACCCTGCAGCTCCCCGGTCTACCCTGACCGGTCTGACCGCACAACACTGTGCGAACTACACAGCTTTCTGCAACTCCCTGCCCTCGTCTCGACTACTCTCTTATAAACCCCCCAACTGGTCTCAACTGACCCTGGCGTGTCCTCTGGTCATGTCCCTGACATATCCCGTGTGACCAGAAGTTCACTCAGACATCACTAGACATTATTCCCGTGATAGGAGTTCATACCCGTCAACAACGCCTTGACCCGACTCCAACACTGGCTCACAACAATCTCACAACAATCTCACAACAATCATTCGCAGTGATTCTCATACCCTGACAATCCTCTATAATATGAAAACAGGATTTATGGCCTCAATTTGGGGGCTTTTTAATTTTTTATTCATTTTTCGGATCGCTCCTCCACAGTTCCATAAAATGAATTTTGCGCCCCTCGATTTTTTTCACTCCGTGCATTTGCATTGAAAGACGGAGTTTAAGTCCGGCCCTGCACACACCCCTAGCTACTGGAAAGATGTAGTCCTAAAATTAATGCTACGTCTAGCAATAAGAGGAAAGGGAATTAGGTTTGGAAATTCATTTTTAAAGGTAATAGTAAAGAACATAAATTATATTTTAATTCAACATTCGAGACAGCGATCTATAAATATTTATGACAAAAAGATCACATTTTCATGATCGCAACAAAGTCAAATTATTTTCTTTCTCAAACATTAAAAATCGTCTTGGGACACGATTTGGTTTCTCTAATTGGAAAATAAACATAAAAAAAATAAATAGCCCACAAATATTTCATGGATGTCAAAGTCCTTAAACTCTGTCAAAATTATTTAATAAATAATGGCGGTTGATTCCAAATACAAGACACACTTTTTAAAAACAATTTATACATGTTATATTTTCTGAACGCCCTCAAACCTATCAGTTACGTTAATTAAAAAAAAAGCAAAATTGAAAAATATAGTAGTATTATCTGATGGAACTAATTAACTTTAAAAGACGAAATATGAGCAGGGAAGTGATTTCTTCTTCAGCATTACAATGCCATGTAAACACGTTTTAACCACTGACTTCTTTATGAATGTCAGAAATATATCTAAATTAGTCCAATAACGAACACTTTAACAATAGCATATTAATAATGCACGTATTGATCCGTATTTTTGAAGACGTCTACAACAGGGATGTTCAAAGTCCAGCCTGCGTCACACGTTTCAGCGGGTCAAGGCCTCATCTAAAATAATTAATGGACTCGATAATTATTTTCTGTAACTTAGACATTTTATTTATAGAAACAGTTGAAACCATGTGGTGTTTTCATTACAAAATATGATCACGTCAAGTGATGTAAATATCCTTCACGTTTTATTGTTTATCAATGTGTATGTTGGTACCACACAGCCGATCAAATTATTTGCTGTTATGTGCGCTAATATTGTTGACGTCCGATTAAAAAATCAAAGCCTTAAAATCGTACATTTCTGTGATTCAAAAAGGAAATGAATGTAGCTTCAATGTTCTTAAAATTTTAAGATTGTTGTTAATATCACAATTTTAAGACTGTTGTTAATATCACAATTTTAAGACTGTTGTTAACATCACAATTTTAAGACTGTTGTTAATATCACAATTTTAAGACTGTTGTTAATATCACAATTTTAAGACTGTTGTTAACATCACAATTTTAAGACTGTTGTTAATATCACAATTTTAAGACTGTTGTTAACATCACAATTTTAAGACTGTTGTTACCATCACAATTTTAAGACTGGTGTTAACATCACAATTTTAAGACTGTTGTTAACATCACAATTTTAAGACTGGTTTTAACATCACAATTTTAAGACTGGTGTTAACATCACAATTTTAAAACTATTGTTAACATCACTATTTTAACTTAAAATGTTCGGCTCTGGTTATATTTGATTTATTTTAAGTGGCGTAGTATATTTCTTATTTTCAATAACGGAATCAGATATTTATATAATCTCGAAAATCATGTTATTATTGTCGAATTTCTTAACTACAAAAATCACTCATATAAATTACCAAAAGATTACATGTATATATATTAGTAATAGGAAATTCAGTCCTAAACTATGTGATTTTTGTAAATTATCTTAATCCGGCCTCCTCATATTTTGTTTTGTGGAATACGGCCCTCTTTGCACTCCTGTTCTACAATTTCCGAAACAAAAGAACTTTAACTTTACATTATTTTTGTTACATTAATGTTAATTATTCTATTTCTGAATCTTCCAAGATCTCTGAGGTCCTTTCATCTAAATATTCACACAAAAACCTATGAGGTCCTTTCATCTAAATATTCACACAAAGACCTATGAGGTCCTTTCATCTAAAGATTCAAATCAAGACCTCTGAGGTCCTTTCATCTAAAGATTCACACCAAGACCTCTGAGGTCCTTTCATCTAAAGATTCACATCAAGACCTCTGAGGTCCTTTCATCTAAAGGTTCACATCAAGACCTCTGAGGTCCTTTCATCTAAAGATTCACACCAAGACCTCTGAGGTCCTTTCATCTAAAGATTCACACCAAGACCTCTGAGGTCCTTTCATCTAAATATTCACACCAAGACCTCTGAGGTCCTTTCATCTAAAGATTCACACCAAGACCTATGAGGTCCTTTCATCTAAAGATTCACACCAAGACCTCTGAGGTCCTTTCATCTAAAGATTCACATCAAGACCTCTGATGTCCTTTCATCTAAAGATTCACATCAAGACCTCTGAGGTCCTTTCATCTAAAGATTCACACCAAGACCTCTGAGGTCCTTTCATCTAAAGATTCACATCAAGACCTCTGAGGTCCTTTCATCTAAAGATTCACATCAAGACCTCTGAGGTCCTTTCATCTAAAGATTCACACCAAGACCTCTGAGGTCCTTTCATCTAAAGATTCACATCAAGACCTCTGAGGTCCTTTCATCTAAAGATTCACACCAAGACCTCTGAGGTCCTTTCATCTAAAGATTCACATCAAGACCTCTGAGGTCCTTTCATCTAAAGATTCACATCAAGACCTCTGAGGTCCTTTCATCTAAAGATTCACACCAAGACCTCTGAGGTCCTTTCATCTAAAGATTCACACCAAGACCTCTGAGGTTCTTTCATCTAAATATTCACACCAAGACCTCTGAGGTCCTTTCATCTAAAGATTCACATCAAGACCTCTGATGTCCTTTCATCTAAAGATTCACATCAAGACCTCTGAGGTCCTTTCATCTAAATATTCACACCAAGACCTCTGATGTCCTTTCATCTAAAGATTCACATCAAGACCTCTGAGGTCCTTTCATGTAAAGATTTACATCAAGACCTCTGAGGTCCTTTCATCTAAAGATTCACATCAAGACCTCTGAGGTCCTTTCATCTAAAGATTCACATCAAGACCTCTGAGGTCCTTTCATCTAAAGATTCACATCAAGACCTCTGAGGTCCTTTCATCTAAATATTCACACCAAGACCTCTGAGGTCCTTTCATCTAAAGATTCACATCAAGACCTCTGAGGTCCTTTCATCTAAATATTCACACCAAGACCTCTGAGGTCCTTTCATCTAAATATTCACACCAAGACCTCTGAGGTCCTTTCATCTAAATATTCACACCAAGACCTCTGAGGTCCTTTCATCTAAAGATTCACATCAAGACCTCTGAGGTCCTTTCATGTAAAGATTTACATCAAGACCTCTGAGGTCCTTTCATCTAAATATTCACACCAAGACCTCTGAGGTCCTTTCATCTAAAGATTCACATCAAGACCTCTGAGGTCCTTTCATCTAAAGATTCATACCAAGACCTCTGAGGTCCTTTCATCTAAATATTCACACCAAGACCTCTGAGGTCCTTTCATCTAAAGATTCACATCAAGACCTCTGAGGTCCTTTCATCTAAATATTCACACCAAGACCTCTGAGGTCCTTTCATCTAAAGATTCACATCAAGACCTCTGAGGTCCTTTCATCTAAATATTCACACCAGACCTCTGAGGTCCTTTCATCAAAATATTCACACCAAGACCTCTTGATATCCAAACAATACATAGTCCAATCACCCAAAATCTTTATTTCAATCACCATTTTTATGCTAAGTCCAATCGCAAACAATCCCTACTCCAATCACCAACAATCACTAATTTAATAATAAAAAATCCCTAGTACAATCACCAATTGCAAAACACTGAAATTGCCAGATTTTAAAAAAAATCAAATTTAAGTTATATTTAGTTTTTAAAAATATTTTCTCCCATCCCAAATATAATATCCGTGAAATTAACAAAAAACGCGTTAGCAACTGACCCTAAAATGCAACAAAAAACAAAAGTACTTATCTCTGTCCTATAAATAAACTAAGCACAGGACAAATATGATGAGAGTGGTCCTCATCGATTACGACGGACAAACAACAACAACAAAAACAACATTATAAACTACAAAGTGAAATTGAGAAAAGTAAAGTTAATAATAAGAATCCAAAGTATTTTTTGACTGCAAATTTGATCTTTTTTAAAAATCTTTATTATTCTTATTTTCTCGTTTGCGTTGGTTCTACTGAATTCAAGTTAAGGTAAAGAAAGATACATATTTTTGTGATCAAAGTTATTTATTGCTTTTATCTAAATATTTCCATCTGTACATTTTACTCATCTAAACTAGGTTGACTTATTGACTGCAATATGAGAGAAAGTTGTTTATCTAAACTAGGTTGACTTATTGACTGCAATATGAGAGAAAGTTGTTTATCTAAACTAGGTTGACTTGTTGACTGCAATATGAGAGAAAGTTGTTTATCTAAACTAGGTTGACTTATTGACTGCAATATGAGAGAAAGTTGTTTATCTAAACTAGGTTGACTTATTGACTGCAATATGAGAGAAAGTTGTTTACGCGTCTAACGTTTCCAAGGTCAAAGCGTCTCATTCTATTTCTATAAAGCTCTGTTAAAATACGTGAAGTAATTAATTACATTCTTATAACCTTAGCACTTTTTAACGTGGTGGTCAGTGGAAATTTTCTGTCACAAGTACAACTGGGTTGATGTTTTATATAGCGCTATTTTGCAACATAATACATGAGCACACTCAATGATCTGATATTATTACATCTCTTTAAACAAAAAAATTGAACAGCCTCCTCCTAAATGTTTCCAAGTTTCTAAAATTCTCATAAGTGCTGGGGTAAATCATTTCTTAATTAAGCGCAATGAAGGTGTGCCAGAGGTTCTTTAGGCTTTCGGGATGGCGAGGTTTTGTTGTGTGGGTCTGCGATCAAAGAATCCGTCTCCGTGAAGAGTTGAACTTTACAACGGAAATATTCAATACAAATCTGTTGCCATCACTCACAGAACAAAAATTGTTTATTTTCTTATTTATTTATTTTATTAATTTGAAAAAGAAATGGAGACATGTTCAACGTAAATAACCTTTAAGTCGCAGACATAATCAAAATCATTATTTTTTAAAATGATAAAAGTTGTCGAATTTGCAGTTATCAAAAAATAATACAGTATTTAGACAAATTAACAGCCATTGGCAGCTAAACTTGGTTATGTGCAGTATTTAGACAAACTAACAGCCGTTAGGAGCTAAACTTGGTTATGTACAGTATTTAGACAAACTAACAGCCATTAGGAGCTAAACTTGGTTATGTACAGTATTTAGACAAACTAACAGCCTTTAGGAGCTAAACTTGGTTATGTACAGTATTTAGACAAACTAACAGCCATTAGGAGCTAAACTTGGTTATGTACAGTATTTAGACAAACTAACAGCCATTAGGAGCTAAACTTGGTTAGGTACAGTATTTAGACAAACTAACAGCCTTTAGGAGCTAAACTTGGTTATGTACAGTATTTAGACAAACTAACAGCCGTTAGGAGCTAAACTTGGTTATGTACAGTATTTAGACAAACTAACAGCCATTAGGAGCTAAACTTGGTTACCGCTGTCTCAATCTAGAGAATGAAGATTTTCATCGCAGATTTATCTTGTGAGCAACTTTACTCTCTAGGTAAAAACTTGAAATATTAAAATTGAAGTTCTTTGTCTCCCTCCGTCATCTCTGAATCTTTCTTCACCCACACCCAATTCTTACCTTCTCTTTTGCACCCCCTCCCTCTTATTCCCGTTTCATTCTTTCTCATCTTATTTCATCACTACTCTCTGTGCCTAAGCTCGTCATCTGTCGCTCCTTCTCTAACCTCGCTGACTTACTCTTCTCTCAAATCCTCCCTCTCGCTCCCTTCTTGCTCCCATTTCGTCTTTCCTTCTCACCAGTCGTTTTGTTCTTTCTTCTACTTTACCATCAGCTCTCTCTCTCTCTCCTTCTCACACTACCTTTCCAACCTCTCTCCTTCTCACACCTTTCCAACCCTCTCCTTTCCACACCTTTCCAACATCTCTCCTGTTCTTCCTTATCTACTCCCACTCTCCCCATATCTCTCCCTCACTCATCCCTTTCTTCCCCTCAACCCACGTCAATCGCCACAAAGTTGTGACCAAAAGCAGAAAACCACCATAATATAATATATAATATTTCACTGAGTCTAAGGTTATTCAAATCATCCAATGTTTTATCATTACAACACAACCAGGAACATGTAATCGCACGAGCGTCCATCTAATTCCAACTTTGCAGAAACATTTTTTATTTCCTGAAAAAATCGTTAAGAGAAATTTTTGCATCAAGTTCAAGTTTTGCACAAAGTGTCCTGATCCCTGTAGGTCGTAGTCTGTAAAAGGGTAAAAGGGGGGGGGGTTAAAATTACTTTAATTCCGCCATTTTTTTTAAAAGCGGCAGATAACGTCAGTAAATGTAATTTAATTTGTCCAGCGCTACAAGAGAGAGTGTCATAGTGTGAATGGGTAGAGAATTGAATGTTGGGGATTAGGGCTAATGCTGCAAGTAAACACAGAGATAACAGAGTAGCTTTCATGTGCTACAAAAATAATGTTCTTTAAAAGTATATTCTCTTATCCGAGATCTCATTTTAATATTCATTAAATAAGAGGCTAAATTGGAATATAATATCATTTTAATATCTCATTACGAATTCTACTTCCTAACGTTTAACTATGAGTTCTGACATAAAAGAAAGATTAAACCAATGGATATAGTTTTTAAATTAAAAAACCCGTAAAAAAACACGTTTTTGACTATAAATTCTTTGTGTAAGAGACTCAACTAAAAGAATGTTCATTATAACACGCAGCGCAAGACCATCCAACAATACAAAATTGTAGTTGTGTCGTAAAACAGGTTTAATATAATGCGCACCGATCAGGAATATGTTTATAAAAAGTGTTGTCAATAAAATACGCACCTAATTGCGCGACAGAAAGATTATTCAATATAATACGTATCTCTTACACTCTATCTCAAAAATTTAACATGATACATAGAGATAAATAAAATAATCTAAAAATTCAATAATTTAATCACAGTACATGCAATCTATATGAAATTTTGATACATCGTTTTTATCATCGGCACAAATACTGCCTGCTAAATTTCAGCTCGCTGGCTTACGAGGAAGTGGGTTAAAATCGATCCGAAAGTTTTGGCGTCAAGCAAGCAAGCAATCAGACACCACGAGTTAATATAAAGAATTTAAAAAGAGGAAACTTAAATGTAAAAGAGTACCCGCGTAAAAAACATAAACACACTCCTCTATCGTTCGCCTCACGTTTCCTAAAGGGCTATTCACAAACAAATCAAAGACAAGAACCAATGTTTCATCAAGCCATCTATCACATTCAGGGTTACCGTTCTTAGGCAAAGACTCATTTATGTCAGCCAAGTCAAGAAACAAGGTAGATCGGTATTGAGAGTATGAAGATCTCTTCAGTACTCTCATGGACAAAACTATTGGAGTACTGTAGAGCTTTTTGTTTGGGGAAGGGGTGGGGGTGGGTGTATGTCGATCTCCAAAAGAAAACTTCTGTGAATGAGCGCACGCACACACACACTCACACATCACACACACACACAAAAGTAACACACACACACACACACATCTGTGTTGGGAGTGGGTGATGGCAGAATCAGTGGGCCATCAAACTCAAACCAGAAAAACAAATTAGCCTCAGTTCAAGCTCATTTGTTCCACATTGTTGCACACAAACCAGTTGTAGGCCGTAAATTGCCCGCGGGCGGCAAAATCCCAAAATGTATTTTATATTTATATATATTTCGGCCAAAACGGGAAGAGGCCGGCCAAATCGGGAAACGGCAAATATCGCTATACATTGACCCGGTAGTGCCCAATCTTTTCTTGATATCTGGATTTGGCCAGCAAAATATGTTACGTCCAAATATATATAATACATACATTGTGCCGAGTCATACTCAGAGGTGTGATTAAGTAAAGACGTTCAAATCTAATCCCCGCATTTAAGTCTGAGTCTTGTTATGTGTCGTGTTTCTAATAGGTAACATCAAAAAACTAGGTCAAAATCTTCTTATAAAAATTATAACATACTCAATATAGTCGACACTAATCTGTATGATTGAAGTTTCGATTTCAGAGTTTCTTTGAAGACACAATTGCTCTGCCAAATGAAAATGCTTATTCATACCTGCGGCTTATTGTTGGAACAAATGAAATCTATGTTTGGTCTTTCATATATGTATTTTTGTAAGTGATATTAGGAAAATAGATATAGTTTATTTAAAGAAGAGAAAAGGATCTGCCCAATTCATCCCCTTAATATCCGACGACGAACCCGACAATAAATAATTATATTTCATATAAGTTATGGTACCTGGTGAATAGACGGACTTATTGCGTTTACAGTACAACAGTTATAAGTAAGTGATTTTTTCCTTACAATTCATTATTATAATCATCATCTTTGGCACCAAAGCGCGCGTGTGGAGGCCTTTGCTACTGATCAAGACTTCGCGACTCTAGCAGAGCCTTGACTTTTCGTCACGATGTACGGACCCAGTGGCGTAGCTAAGGATTTGTAGGGATTTCGGGGCCCGGGGGCTTGGCCTCTTTTGGGTGGCCCTGCATACATAGCTGTGGCGTAATATTTAATTTTAAAAGAAATCGAACACTTCTTTGGGGCCCCCCTCAAGTGAGGGCCTGGAGGGACTTTCGAATTTGGAGCCCCCCCTCCCCTAGCTACGCCACTGTCCGGACCCCTAGCAGCTGTAGATTTTTCTCAACTGTCATCCACCAAATCCATTACAGATATTGGTCTTAATATTGTCTACTTTTAAAAAAAGGCTTATTATTAAAATCCACAAATAGTTTCACACACACTGACTCTTGATTGTTCTATTCAGTGCAGAATTTACCTATTTGCTAAACGAGCTACAGCTTAGGGCCACCGCCTTCTTGGGGGCCTCCGGATTTAAAAACAAAAAAATCATATTTGGCAATGGTGTAGAATATATGGAACGCAAAACAGCCCCATATCTCAAATAGCATAGGGCCCCATCAAGTCTAAATCCACCCCTGGTTCTATTGTTGGTAGACAATATTAAATAGCTTAGGGCCCCATTAAGTCTAAACCCAGCCCTGGTTCTATTGTTGGCAGACAATATTAAATAGCATAGGGCCCCATCAAGTCTAAATCCGCCCTTGGTTCTATTGTTGGTAGACAATATTAAATAGCTTAGGGCCCCATCAAGTCTAAATCCGCCCTTGGTTCTATTGTTGGTAGACAATATTAAATAGTATAGGGCACCATCAAGTCTAATCCGCCCTTGGTTCTATTGTTGGCAGACAATATTAAATAGCATAGGGCCCCATCAAGTCTAATCCGCCCTTAGTTCTATTGTTGGCAGACAATATTAAATAGCATAGGGCCCCATCAAGTCTAAATCCGCCCTTAGTTCTATTGTTGGCAGACAATATTAAATAGCATAGGGCCCCATCAAGTCTAATCCGCCCTTAGTTCTATTGTTGGCAGACAATATTAAATAGCATAGGGCCCCATCAAGTCTAATCCGCCCTTGGTTCTATTGTTGGCAGAAAATATTAAATAGCATAGGGCACCATCAAGTCTAAATCTGCTTTTGGTTCTATTCTTGCTAGACAATATTAAATAGCATAGGGCCCCAAGATGTCTAAATCCGCTCTTGGTTCTATTGTTGGTAGACAATATTACATAGCATAGGGCCCCATCAAGTCTAAATCCGCCCTTGGTTCTATTGTTGGTAGACGATATTAAATAGCTTATCGCCCCATCAAGTCTAAATCCGCCCTTGGTTCTATTGTTGGTAGACAATATTAAATAGCATAGGGCCCCATCAAGTCTAAATCCCCTCTTGGTTCTATTGTTGGTAGACAATATTAAATAGCATAGGGCCCCATCAAGTCTAAATCCGCCCTTGGTTCTATTGTTGGTAGACAATATTACATAGCATAGGGCCCCATCAAGTCTAAATCCGCCCTTGGTTCTATTGTTGGTAGACAATATTAAATAGCATAGGGTCCCATCAAGTCTAATCCGCCCTTGGTTCTATTGTTGGCAGACAATATTAAATAGCATAGGGCCCCATCAAGTCTAAATCCGCCCTTAGTTCTATTGTTGGCAGACAATATTAAATTGCATAGGGCCCCATCAAGTCTAATCCGCCCTTGGTTCTATTGTTGGCAGAAAATATTAAATAGCATAGGGCACCATCAAGTCTAAATCTGCTTTTGGTTCTATTCTTGCTAGACAATATTAAATAGCATAGGGCCCCAAGATGTCTAAATCCGCTCTTGGTTCTATTGTTGGTAGACAATATTACATAGCATAGGGCCCCATCAAGTCTAAATCCGCCCTTGGTTCTATTGTTGGTAGACGATATTAAATAGCTTAGCGCCCCATCAAGTCTAAATCCGCCCTTGGTTCTATTGTTGTTAGACAATATTAAATAGCATAGGGCCCCATCAAGTCTAAATCCGCCCTTGGTTCTATTGTTGGTAGACAATATTAAATAGCATAGGGCCCCATCAAGTCTAAATCCGCCCTTGGTTCTATTGTTGGTAGACAATATTACATAGCATAGGGCCCCATCAAGTCTAAATCCGCCCTTGGTTCTATTGTTGGTAGACAATATTAAATAGCATAGGGCCCCATTAAGTCTAAATCCGCCCTTGGTTCTATTGTTGGTAGACAATATTAAATAGCTTAGGGCCCCATCAAGTCTAAATCCACCTTTGGTTCTATTGTTGGTAGACAATATTAAATAAATTAGGGCCCCATCAAGTCTAAATCCGCCTTTGGTTCTATTGTTGGTAGACAATATTAAATAGCATAGGGCCCCATCAAGTCTAAATCCGCCCTTGGTTCTATTGTTGGTAGACAATATTAAATAGCTTAGGGCCCCATCAAGTCTAAATCCGCCCTTGGTTCTATTGTTGGTAGACAATATTAAATAGTATAGGGCACCATCAAGTCTAAATCCGCCCTTGGTTCTATTGCTGGTAGACAATATTAAATAGCATAGGGCACCCATCAAGTCTAAATCCGCCCTTGGTTATATTGTTGGTAGACAATATTAAATAAATTAGGGCCCCATCAAGTCTAAATCCGCCTTTGGTTCTATTGTCTGTAGACAATATTAAATAGCATAGGGCCCCATCAAGTCTAAATCCGCCCTTTGGTTCTATTGTTGGCAGACAATATTAAATTCCATTGGTTAAATCTGGTGTCACGAAATAAAGTCTCCCCCGGAGATTCCCTGGAGGAAATATATTTTTAATAAACTTACGTATTTAAAATTTAATATCCTTTTATCTGTATACAAATAGGTTTTATTAAGGTTTATGTTACAATGTATTATAGTATATGTGCTCCTCTATGTGCTCAATTAGCAAATGATAATGAACATGAAATGTTGTATTCATTTCCCTTATGTCAGATGGAACTTATTATAATGATAGATTTAGTTATAGTTGTGTTATATTCTTGTTTCTATATTGTACATAAAGATTTCGATGAGTTCCATTAGAAGAGTTTGTCATTCTTTTAAACCTTGTTTGAAATAGAATAGGGAGAGGATTGTATTTATTTTTAATGTAACGCATCATGTAAAATGGTCTAAATCAATTGAAAAGACAGATTTTGGTGCTAGATGAAATGTATCTAAAACAATGTATGAATTATAAGTGATGTAAGCAGTGAGAACTGTTAATTATACTGCACATTGATTGTAAGGATATACACATTTTACCAGACAGCTATAAAATAACAAAATAATGGTATAATGTAATCATTCAAATTATTATTGGTCAAGGGAATAGGTCATTCGACAACAAAAATGGAAACACATCTTTTTGCTGCCCAGGCGATTTTACGAAATGGAATTTTTTAAATATTTATAAAATCAAAACAACCCAAAATCTATGTCGAAAATAAGCAATGTTCTAATTTTGTTTTGGTCACACCTGAGAGAATATCATCACATTTTACCCACTAGCAACGGAACTCTAGACAATATAATCAAAATAAACATGTGCATACAATTTTGATTTACTTTTGTATTTTTCAGGGATATTTTTCTATTATACTCAAAAGGTGGTTAGTAGCGGATTTATTTTGTGGAAAATAAAATTTTTACATCAATGAGAGATTTTCCTTTAATTAGAGATATTATTTTTTTACTCATCCCACACAATTTATTTTAAATATATCCACGGACGGAGATTTCCTATGAAGGAGGAATTGTGTGTATAAACTTGTCATGAAAAACTGCATTCTTTTCTCAGCGTCCTCTTTCCAGACTTCTTTGTTACCATTACGTGCGCAATCATTTAAGATATCTTCTTCCAGAATTTATGACGTACTCTTTCCCTTGTGACGGGTTACCTCAATATGTCATTGTTGGGTTGTCCTAACTCTTATAACATAATACATGATCTGAGAGAATACAGACAAAATTTAATGAATTAATTATACACTTTATCTTGAGTTATCCAACCATTTCACTTGGCAAAGTTGCAACATATATTTAAATAAAAACCCAGCAACAAACAATTGCTGCAAAACATTTTACAAACATAACTTTTTACAAATGGTGTTTTCAAATAATCTTCTAGACATTAATTATATTTTTATGAAACAATACTGTGTGTTTATATCATGATAAAAACCTACGTTTGAAGATACATTTGTGGATTTTTTCTACTGATATTTCTATCTTTTGTCAATTTGTCCCTTTATTTTTGCAGGCATAAGCATTTATCATTTTATGATAACTTTGTGTTATAAGAAGGGCACAAAAAAGTATTACTTCTTATTTGACTGCTAAAATTAAGACTTGAATTTGTGGAAAAAAGACGTTCTATCTAAGACGAGTTTTAAAACAATAAAATAGCAAGTAATTTACATTGATTTAACTTGTGTAACGCAATTATTTCAAAGGGCCAACAATACTTTAACATGTGATAAGTGACGTCATAATGTTCCCGTGCCTCATTTCAGCTGTCTGAAAACTTGGTGGAACATAAGAACAAAATCAAAATTAAACAAACACAATTTTTAAAAATGAATCAACTGGGAAGGAATCCAAGAATATGTCAAAGAAATAAATAAATAAAATAAAAAAAGAGGTCAGAAATGATGGCTAACCGAATTTCTTGCATCGTCTGCTCTAGAATATGATCCAGGTTGATGCTCTGAAGCCCTTCACTCACTTGGAGTGTATCCGTACTCGTTGGAGTGTATCCGTACTCGTTGGAGTGTATCCTACGTCAAATAATAAATGTGAGACCAAACAACGTGTATTTAAAATTAAAATAAAATATTTAAAAAATTCTTTTTTTAAAAAAGCACACGCTTTTATTTACATATAGAAAATGCACTAAAAGAAGAAAATAAAAAATTTCAATCGGTGAACCTATCGACTGCAAATAAATGCGTGGGGCGCCCATCACAACTAATTTCTTATTGCAACTACTCTTTTTCTAATTTTTCTAATCAATATGATAGTAGCATGTATATGATCAAAGTTGTGAAACTTTAAATGTTTATTAATATTCATATAAATTTGTATTTTATGTTTCGCAGCCTTGTACATGATAGCGAGTTGTGATGAGGGCCCCACGCTTTTATGTGCAGTCGATAGGTTCACGGATTGAAATGTTTTATTTTCTTCTTTTTAGTGCACTTTCTATATGTAAAAAAAAGCGTGTGCTTTTTAAAAAAAAGATTTTTTAAATATTTTATTTTCTACTTTTTAGTATCAAATTTTATAAAATCCATTTTTCGACATAATCAATTCAATTAGTCAAACTTCGTTGTCTATAACTTAAATGTGATAGTGGCAAAAAGATAGATTATTAAAATATTAATTACAAATTTATGTATTAAAAAAAGTAGTTTCCCCAACTGATAATTGAGCCCAGTACCCCCAGGTCGAAAATCCATTACGTAAACAATTCGGCCAACTAGGCTACACAAATTACAGTTGTTCCTCTTGTATTATCATGTCAATTTAGATTTAGTTTCGTATTACTGAGCTGTTTAACACCTGGAATGTGGTGACCAATGGCTGGCGGTGAACTCCTGTGACATTCACGTGAAAGTCAAGAATAGAACGGATACAGATTATATATAAAGATAAACTTAAAAATGCATTTATTTAATTACGGTACATTCGATCAATCTGAAATTTTGATACAATGTATTGTCATCCAAGATCTATCTGTGGTAAATGTTTGATATCTCTAGGACCATCAGAAGTGGTTTAATTTTACGTTACAAGATTTGACGGATACAACATACAACATACAAACAGTGTGAGTTAAATAAAAGCGTGTAATAATAAGTTAACCGAAATATTATTTTGTCTAGTTTAAATTGTACACCACGGTCATGGTCTCCATCGCGGAATGGGAAGAAAAGACACAGAACCTCTGGAAACTAGCCCCACCATCAACACCACCCACCATCAACACCACCCACTATCAACAATATCTACATATTACAAGGAATGGGTTGACATTGCCCTATCAATTCATCTATCTCTGCCTATATACAGCCAACAACTGCCTCTATACACCCAACAACTGCCTCTATACATCCATCTCTATCTATATACACCCAACAACTGCCTCTATACATCCATCAACTGCCTCTATACACCCAACAACTGCCTCTATACACCCAAAAACTGCCTCTATACACCCAAAAACTGCCTCTATACACCCAAAAACTGCCTCTATACACCCAAAAACTGCCTCTATACATCTATCTCTGTCTATATACACCCAACAACTGCCTCTATACACCCAACAACTGCCTCTATACACCCAACAACTGCCTCTATACATCCATCTCTGCCTCTATACACCCAACAACTGCCTCTATACACCCAACAACTGCCTCTATACACCCAAAAACTGCCTCTATACACCCATCAACTGCCTCTATAACCCAACAACTGCCTCTATACATCCATCTCTGCCTCTATAACCCAACAACTGCCTCTATACACCCAACAACTGCCTCTATACATCCATCTCTGCCTATATGCACAAGTGATAATCATCACAACTCAATACTGCCCTACATTGTGGTTGAATCTGTAAAGCCAACAAAAGACTCAAGTCAAATCAGGCAAATATCAAAATCGGTCATGTCCTTGAGATCGTTTAATTCAATGGGGCCTTCACTCTCCCACGACCCCTCTAGCTACGCCACTGCTATTAACATTATGAAAGTAAATATGTGTGACTTTTATAATAATAATTTTGTATTATTCTTTTTTTTTGTCATCATTTTGTGTTACATTAAAATTGTGATTTTGCGGATTTATTTTGAGACTTAAGCCCACGGAGATTTTATTTTAATCTCAAGCAAAATATTTTCAACCCTTGATAATTTTTTTTAAAATAAATCCGGGGGGGGGGTGAGGATATTTTGTTTGGGGGAGGATTTATTTTACAATCACCGCATCGCAGCATCGCCCCTGAAAAAATGGCTCGTCTGTTAACTTCGTATCCCTCACTGGTCAGAGCCGGGGTGGGGGTAGGACGGCGAGTGATTCTTGAGCTCAGACAATGTTGTACGGCACTGACCAGCAGATGGCGCATGTTGCTGAGGTACCAGCCTGGACTTAAAGAGAGTATTCTCTAGGCGCGCTCGTCACAATGTTTGTAAGTAATAGATTTCAACATGCGCATTGTCAAATCTAAAAATATATAAACATTTAACTCAAGTCCAACATTCCAAAAGAATAACAAAAACAAAAAGCAAACACGAGGAACAGACAAAACAAATACACAGACAAAACAACTACACAGACAAAACAAATACACAGACAAAACCAATACACAGACAAAACCAATACACAGACAAAACCAATACACAGACAAAACCAATACACAGACAAAACCAATACACAGACAAAACCAATACACAGACAAAACCAATACACAGACAAAACCAATACACAGACAAAACCAATACACAGACAAAATCAATACACAGACAAAACTAATACACAGAAAATAGAAAACCAACCATCAATAAATTAAAACATAATTTAATAAAATGTAATCCTAAATTATAACAAATTTTAACAAAGTATAACAAATTATTACTTTTAAAAAGAAAATACATGAATGCACTGTAGCCCTCTGGCGGATTAAGAGGGGGACTGAACGGGCTAAAGCCAGTGGTCCCCGATGATTTAAGGGCACCCTAAACTTAGTATGTTGTAAAATAATGGCGGGCAATTGTTTGCATGAATACCTAAAAATATCATAAATAAATTTGTAAAATATCATCTATTTATCACCAGAAAATGATGAAGAGTGTGAAATACTAGAAATCGTGGCCGTTTGTAATAATATCTAAAACCATTATGCAGGAAACAGGAAACCTAGGTAAGGCAAAAATCGATTTCTTATTTGTTTGAGAAAATTGTGAATATGAAACTTTAATTGTCAAAAACGTATCTTTAAGGATAGTGAGTCTTATATAATTTCTTTGTATTTGTGGCCATGCATTTCGAGGCAAGAATGAACTATTGGTCTTAACGAGCGATGGTATCTACCTTGGAATACTGGAACTACTGAGTCAGTTTGACACATTTCTTGCTGAACATATCTGCCAATATGGAAATACATGACGTGGAAACACTTCTTATATTTCCTCAACTATCATTGAAGAGTTGATTAAACAGATGGTTGTATTGTCTGTTATTGTTGCTGAAACTGAAACAAAATCTGCAAAGGACTTCTCGATATCTGTAGACTCCACGCCAGATATTATATTATGTACGTGGACTAGTTAACATTAATCATCCGATATGTTTTACAATCTTGCCCTGTTGAGCGATTCATCAAGTTTATTCCAATGTATTCCCATACTGGATCAGACATTTTCCAAATTATTCTTTTTATTTTTATTTATTTTAAAGAAAATGAAATTCAAATTCAAGATTGCCGTGGACAGTCACACGACAATGCTGCAAATATGAGTAGGAAGTATAACGGAGTCTAGGCCACTCTAGGCTATCCTTCGTGAAAAGTACAGTGTTGCTCATAATATGCCGTGGAAAGCTCATTCCTTTAATTTGGTTGGGAAAAGTGCAGCAGAAGGTTGTCCTGCTGCAGCCAGATTTTTGTTTTTTTGCATTCTGCAAAATTTTCATGCCTGACTTGTTGCATCTGTTCATCTTTGGCAGGTACTTCAAAAACACCCGAAAAGGTTACCTGATAACAAAGACTGGTCTGACACAAGATGGTCATCCCGACATGATTCTGTAAGGTCTGTTAATAAATCATACCATGAGAATATTGCAGCACTGGAAGAATTGGAAACTGACGAAAATCAGCCGCGTGAAAGTCGACTTGAAGCAAAAGGATTTCAAAAGGAACTTGAACACCTGGAAGTCGCTCTTTTACTTGAAATTCGGGACACAATTTTAGAAAGATTTCATAAACCTTATGTATCCCTTCAAGAGCAGGAACTATCTTTGAATTCAGCTATGCATTACTTTAAATCTCTCCTTAAGTTTGTTAAAAGACATCGTTCTGAATTTGATTCATATAAAGAAAAGGAAAGGAAAATTCGTTGAGAAAGAGTATAAACAATTTTCAATACGATCAAAAATTAGAAAGTGTCAGTTTGATGAAGGGCTATCACCCGAAACAATATTTTCCACGAAACAAAAATTCAAGGTTGAGATATTTCTGGTAATCATAGACAAACTTTCTTCAGCTCTTCAATATTGGTTAGACGCATTTAAAGGCATCCATGAGAACTTTGGATTTCTGACAAACCTTACTGATCTCATCAGCAGCCAAGTTAATGGAAGAATATTCATGTGATTTCGAAGACTGCTTTCCTTTAGAATTAGTCCGATTTTAAGAACTCATCAAAATAGTTATTCTTCAGAGCAATGCTTAGGGTCAGGAACAGGAAGTAGCACAATGCGAAACTCAAAACACATGCAGAGAGCTAAAGATGTTGCTGTTTTTGAATGAGTAAAGTTTGACACACTCATTCCCAAATTTACACATCGCACTTCGCATCTATCAGACATAGCTATCAATGATGACATCAAACTGTAGCGGAGAGTGATCATTTTCAAAGTTGAAAAGTGTAAAAAGTTAGAAGTTGCATGGAACAACAAAGACTGGTCTCTCTAATGAGCATTGAGAAGGAACGCGTAAGCTCATTTAGCTTTACTGACTTGATTGATAACTTCGCTATGAGAAAATTTCGCAAATGAAAGTTCTAGGTTGCAATAAATAATAATATATTTTAATGAATTTTGGATTCATGTAATGTTATATTAATTAAATTGAATTCTATTAAATTACTTGTCTTATTACACTCTCCCTTACAAGTTACAGACTTATTATAGCGACTGGCAATAATTTTATTTAAATTAACGCTAGCTGGACCGGGCCCAGGATTGAACTGCAGCCAGGGGCCCCGTGCAGTCTTAATCCCCCCCTGCTGTTGCCTTTTAGTACACTGTAGCCTATGAGTACACCGTGGTCTATGAGTACACTGTAGCCTATGAGTACACTGTGACGTATGTGTACACTGTAGCCTATGAGTACACTGTGGCCTATGAGTACACTGTGGCTTGTGAGTACACTGTGGCTTATGAGTACACTGTGGCTTGTGAGTACACTGTGGCTTATGAGTACACTGTGGCTTGTGAGTACACTGTGGCCTATGAGTACACTGTAGCCTATGAGTACACTGTGGTCTATGAGTACACTGTGGCTTGTGAGTACACTGTAGCCTATGAGTACACTGTGGCTTGTGAGTACACTGTAGCCTATGAGTACACTGTGGCTTGTGAGTACACTGTAGCCTATGAGTACACTGTGGCTTGTGATTACACTGTGGCCTATGAGTACACTGTAGCCTATGAGTACACTGTGGCCTATGAGTACACTGTAGCCAGCCAGTGTGTACTCTGTTGCCAGTGTGTACACTGATCATTCTCTAAGTGTATTTTGTGTATGGTAACAACACGGGACGTAAACGTCTAATAGAAGAGATTATATTTATGAATTCTATTTCTGCAGGATTTTAAAGGTATTTACTAACCATGTCTAGTCTTGCTCTCCCTTTGGGGAATCCCTTTTCTGTTACCAGAAATAGCCTGTCATAAAGTGTTGTTGCACTGACACTTGAAGTCTTACAGCCAAAGAAATATTCAGTCCATCAAAAAATGACTCGCTTAAGGGAATCAACATTTTGTGGTTTTTAGTTATATAAAAAAAATTAGGTTGATTGTGCAACTGGGTTTCACATAGAAATTTTAAATTGAAATGAAATTATTTATTGGAGCAAGTTCAAGGCAAGTCATCAAACCCAAGATATAAGAGTAATTTAATTTTTCTGTGGAGGCGAGGTACTTCAGCGTAAAGATGGAAAGTTGTTGTTTTTTTGCAGACTTTGTGTTAAGAGATTTTTGTTGATGAGCTAATTCTGCCCTAACCGCCCGTCATTAAAGTACTCAAATTATCCACACACACACAAATAAATATTTTAAACAAATTTAAATTCTCTAAAAGGTTTTTAAAAAATATAAAACATTCTTATACTGCTTTCCTCAAATAAAGGCTGCCGAAAGAAATGTAGTTTACTAAGGATATCAATTAGATTGGACTCGAGGGTAGAGAAAAATTAAATATATTATTATTATTATTATTATTATCATCATCATTGATATGAATATATATTTCAATTCGGAATATTTAAAAATCTTAGACGAATAGTTTATAAATCACCTTCTTATTTCACAAAAAACAATTCGATCTTTTCTAGCAGAAAATTAATCTCATAAAATAAAAACCAACCAAATAACCACATACAGATTCAGCAGCCGACGTGCAAACAAATTTCATTAACACGTTACAATTGTTTATGGTTAATGATCACGTGATTGGACCCCAACTTGAAAACTGAAAACAGGAGCGACACCTGCACAGGGCCGCATAGTCCCATGGGCCGCTACGCCCATGTACATTGAATATTAATTGGAAAGATAACATGACGTCACAAATGAGAGAAAATGTGGCCTAAAACAATTATTGTGTTTCTTGTTTAATTAGAGCTTTGTATTCACGAATGTCGCTAGAGGCGGAGTAGTAAGCTAAGAGTCGTGTTAAACCACTCGACCGAATATAACAGGAAGGACACACTGGCGACGAAGGCGGCACCTATTATTCTTCTCCTCAGAGACATTCTTGCTATCTTCTTGTTTATTCTAAGGAATGAACAGCGTCGTATCCATGAGGCGCCTAAAGCAAATTTTATATTCTTCTTTAAACTTTGTCCAATTTATACTTTGAGCTTTCTTTATTGTGTGCCTCTCAAAACTAAATTTAGAAAGGAATATAACAAATATTTCCACGGTCGTAAAGAAAAGGGTTAAATATATTATAGGTTATCCAGTTGCAAGCTTTTGTGATCAGCTTCGTCGTATTTTACCATTTCATCCACAAAGCATCGGGACATACTGCCCTACAATGTTATCAATAGTTTTATGAAATTAAACAGCCTCAGTATTAAAACTGAAATATGAGTTTTTAAAGTTTCTGAATTTTATAATTTATAAAATATTTGGTAAAGACCTAATAGCGTGTGAAATAGATGAATAGATCACATTGTTTTTGAATTTTAAAAAAAAGTTACCTTACGAAAATCTGTTTCAGTTTTTGTGAGCTTTCATACTCCGGTTGTAATAAATAGTAGACAGGATTACAGACTATTGTCAAGGTGCAGCCATCGGTTGACGAAGTGGCCATCAAATGCCCAACAATTATATGATAAATTAAAGCTAGAGGATAGGTACCATTACTCTCTGCAGTGAAATTCACTCACGCACTATTTGAACTTAAATGGTAACTAGAAGTAGCAAATTTCATTTATCTACACATCTACCCATCAGCTTAAATCGTATTGCTTTTTTGTGCACAAAATGAGATACATAACATAAATGAGAATTGTTCAGTAGGGTGAAAGCCGTGGTACTGACATTACGCCGAACCATCCAACGATTCTTACGAAGATCTTATTGGAGCTATCAAAGCGGCATCTCCACAGAGGAAGAAAATCCCAACTTAGTTGCCAAGAACAAGCGCTTCTGTTTTGTGCAAGAAATTGTCCAACAGCTGTTACCAGTTTCAGCTACATCACGAACTTAACCGGTTAGCTGAATGGGAAAAACGTCTGTGATATTTATATTTATCCTGCTAAGCGCCAGACCCTGTAAGTTTCGAGGGGCATAAACCCTCCACAAGACCTCTACGAACGTCGTGACTATTTGCTTGAGTCAGAGTTTCTTCAGTTTGGTACCTTGGAGGTACTTCGCAAAAAGAGATTCGCTGGGACGACAATATTGACACTGTGTGCAGCCGTACAAACATTACCGTAAGTTTTCTAGGGCGAAACCTTAGATCGAAACCTAGTCGGAAACTAGATCGAAACCTTAGGATCGGAAACTCCTGGGTAAAAGAAAAAGACCATAAAGCCCATTCCGGCCGATATTTGATTGGGCGTTGACAGTTTGGGACACAGAAGACCTCATAGGAATAAATTGGAAGCAGCCCAGCGACGGAACACATCAAGTGTCGACAGCATGCTAGAAACGTTGGGCTAAAAAAAACGGTGACAACGGGCAAGGCTAACAATGCTGCTCAAAATAGGGGTACAACGGGCTAGTCCTCTTCTTTGGGTTAGGGCGGACAACTCTCATTCTCTCACCAAGACAGAGGCGACGCCATGATCCAGACTAATAAAAACAAGAGCCAAATAAACGAGCTGCTGGTTCATGCCCAGAACAATTACTGACTAGAACAAGCTTCCAGTTCGAAAGAAATCTTTTGGGTTGACATCACTTTGCGTGTTTGTGTTTATTGCCTCCTGTTTCCAAACCCGATGAACAGCCGTTCACTGCATCATCTTCCCGTACACATATACAAGGCCTGCTCAACGTGTTACATGAGCCTTAATGATCTCAGTGTTTATCGTAGGGCCTGTCATAAACAGAAGAAGAACCATAAGTATGTATTTTTTAAAAACTAATTTATTCACTAAAATAACAATACAATATAAACAAATCAATCATAATAGTAACTATTCGATTTCATTGGACTGGGATACGACTTTATCGTTTTTTTGTTATGGTAAATGTTATTCTTATAAATAAAAATTGATTTCTTTGACTAGCTGAAGATTAGTGTAATAGTACCTGTCCGTCTTGTCAAACGTTTGCAACAGTAATATATGATAACTCAGTGCTCAGACAATAAAAGATGTTAAACACAAAGGTCCAGCAAGATTGGAAAACCCGGAACTTAAATAATAAAGTATCAATAAGAAAAAATGGAGTTACAGTATGAACACGCTGCTTTCTCGCATTGAAATATTTTGTTTAAGCCAAACGTCTCTCTCCGTGAACTGGGTCTTGGACTTTCAAAGAGTCACGTGGTACGGCTGCAAGACAATTCTAAACGATAATTAAAATTAAACTTGAAAGTGCATCGCCCCCACACGCCCCCTCCCCTCGGAACGCCACTGCATTGGAGAGAACTCGTTAGGCTTTAAGGGATGTTAAAAATCTGACTTGATTATTTTTTATATTAAAAAAAAAGGTTATTCCTCTACAGATTGTCAGACATTGTTTAATTAACTGATTGAAAAAAAAATTCTGTGTTTACTGCCGACGTCTCGGATTACCACGTCAATTAGCAAGTACACGCCGGGTAGCATACACTATATATTGGCGGTCATAATCGTAAGTTTAAGGAAAGTACCGGTAAGTTATTTTTAAAAAGTACACAAAATCTCTTTCCCCTGATTACATGCATGGTGGATATGCCTGAGGATGTGTTAGGTTAGTCAAGGCAAAAAATTTTTTTCTTAATGTATTTATACATCTCATTTCCTCCTAACATTGATGTAGACTTAGCTGAATGTTTGCACTATGTTAAAATTTCAGCGAGGTTCAAACTAAATATGTAGAGCCTTGGATTGACTCGTTTAAATTCTGACTAAGAATTGTGTATTTAAAAATTAAATTTTAAAAGATATACAGTCTTAATATCTTTTTAGATTCATCAACCATTAAAGAAGCCAACAAAATAATACATGCGTCCAAAACCACGATTTGATCGTGTTAAAAAATGTGTGTTTACTTGAACAGTCCATAAGATATGTTGCGGCAGAAAACAAAGGGCACTATGAAGGTTACATGGCTGAGGAAATGATCTCCTGCAGATAACATGGGCAACTATGAAGGTTACATGGCTGAGGAAACGATCTCCTGCAGATAACATGGGACACTATGAAGGTTACATTGCTGAGGAAACGATCTCCTGCAGATAACATGGGACACTATGAAGGTTACATTGCTGAGGAAATGATCTCCTGCAGATAACATGGGCCACTATGAAGGTTACATTGCTGAGGATACGCTCTCCTGCAGATAACATGGGAAACTATGAAGGTTACATTGCTGAGGAAACGCTCTACTGCAGATAACATGGGACACTATGAAGGTTACATTGCTGAGGATACGATCTCCTACAGATAACATGGGACACTATGAAGGTTACATTGCTGAGGATACGATCTCCTACAGATAACATGGGACACTATGAAGGTTACATTGCTGAGGAAACATCTCCTGCAAGTTAAAATGATGTTCTTACTGCATGAAATGGAGATGCTGAGCTTTTCATTCATTGGAGTAAGTTTTGTTTCACACAATTTTCAAATTTTTTCAAACTTTAGCATTTAAAAAAAATTATTGCTTCAGACAAATGCTTATTTCGTTGTTTTAATTAAAGATTCCAGTTCTTGAAACGGGCTAACCACGAATTATCAGCATTTTGCTTATAGGGATAGAGAGTGATGCCATATTACCAGTATGGCAATAAATAGAAGTAAAAAATATATTTTTAAAAACCACGTTTTTATAAGCGAACTAAAAAGAAGAAAATAATTTAAAACTTTTAAGTTCAAGTACTAATTTTATATGACTAAAAAGGTGGGGCGGGCGCTTATTAGGTTTAACATATGCAGTTCATTCATTCTCTCACTTATAGATCTCTCTTTTGCCTTCTAAATTATAAATCGTTCATTTTCATACTAAACACCCGGCCCATGTTTTTAGTCATATTAAATTTGTACTTGAACTTATAAGTTTAAAATTATTTTCTTCTTTTTAGGCCGCTTATAAAAACGTGTTTTTTATAAATATCTTTTACTTCTATTTATTTTATTCTTTTTAGTCTAAGTGTATGCTATGGTGAGTTTTTGAAGTATTGATTACCTTCAAATATAATACACATTGCCCGACAAACATTTACAGACTGGAAATGACTGATCTCCCCTTGATGTTAAACATGGTTTTTGTGGTCAGGGTTGGTGTGAACTCGGCACGTGAATGTAATGTAAACAAGGGCAGACGAATAATGCATAGGCTTATATATAGATAAACTAAAAAGTTCAATAATTTAATAACGGTACATTCGATCGATCTGAAATTTTGATACAATGCATTGTCATCCAAGATCTATCTGTGGTAAAATTTTGAGATCTCTAGGACCATCATAAGTGGTTCAATTTTGCGTTGGCAGATTTGAAAAATTGTGGACGGACAAACCAACAAACAGGAACGAAAGTGAGTTAATAAAAGCGTGGTAAAAAGTGATACTTTTGAGCGTCGATATTCAACGCACTAAAATATAGTTTTAAAAAAAAACAGTTACGAAAATCATTGAAACGTATGTTGATAATATTTAATTTTTTCGTCACGTCAAACAAAGTAGGTATTAACTTATAATAAAACTTGATAAGTTCTAATTTTAGTTTCAAGCCAGTATTGACTGCGCTTTCCGATACAATTTAGGAGAATTACAAATCATCTTTCCATTTTTTTCCTCAAAAGAAGTATTTGAATTTAAGACAAATCATTCGCAATAAAGTCAATCTCACGCAGAAAACTGTCAACTTCAAACTCCAGGAAAATCCTAAAAGGGATAAAACTACCGACGCAGGTTTCGAGTCAGCGATTTTCCTTAACCCATATCAGGCCATAGATTTCACAATGAATTTCAGTACTTACAACAACTGTCTGGTACGCCCCTGCCCCCCCCTCCCTGAAACTATAAGTTGGTGGATCCATGATGCTACTAAAGTATCGGAAAACAAACAAACGAACAAACACATATGCACACAAATACACACACACACACATGCACGCAAGGAAGAGGTGACTGAAAGGAAATAACAATTTATATAAAAAGTCAACATCGAAACTAAAGCAGAGCTATAATAATCAAATGCAGGGTTGATGGCGAATAATTATAAAGTCTTCGAATCGATTTGAAAGTGAGTGATAATGGACGTATGGTGCTGGAAAAGTCTTTAAGTGAGACATGAATTCTGTCATCTACTATTGGGGCAAAATACAAGGTAAACAAAGGAAACTTGAGCAAAGTGCGCCTTTAAATAAAAAAGTAAAGTGTTTTGTAGATGACGAAGTAACTTGGAGCACTAAATTATTTAGTAGTTAACCTCTGTTTTCTGGTTCCTATACACGCAGACTGCCCAACTATTTGACTTTATTCGAATGTCTACCCCCCCCCCACCAACTTCCTGTTGTCGGCTGATGTTTCACCGACAAAACGGCCCAGGACGTCCGGGGCCGTTTTGACGAGCCACACGGCTGATTAGTCCCTTTCTAAAATAGCGTCTCTAGTGCGGATGGCCATCATGGTCGCTCAAGAAAAACGAATGAATTTATGGGACATGAGAAGGTCCTGACACTTTCACAGTAATTGATGGGACATGAGAAGGTCCTGACGCTTTCACAGTAATTGAAGGGACATGAGAAGGTCCTGACACTTTCACAGTAATTGATGGGACATGAGAAGGTCCTGACGCTTTCACAGTAATTGAAGGGACGTGAGAAGGTCCTGACATTTTCACAGTAATTGATGGGACATGAGAAGGTCCTGACGCTTTCACAGTAATTGAAGGGACGTGAGAAGGTCCTGACACTTTCACAGTAATTGATGGGACATGAGAAGGTCCTGACGCTTTCACAGTAATTGATGGGACATGAGAAGGTCCTGACGCTTTCACAGTAATTGAAGGGACATGAGAAGGTCCTGACGCTTTCCCAGTAATTGATGGGACATGAGAAGGTCCTGACGCTTTCACAGTAATTGATGGGACATGAGAAGGTCCTTTACGCTTTCACATTAATTCAAATACAAATTCCCCTAACAATGAAATATTTGCATATTCGGCAAAGGTTTTATCCTAATCGTATGAAACTCTTTAACCTAAGATAAAGAAATTGCTTTACTTTTGGTAACATTTTAAAGGTAATTTAAACTAATTTTATTAATGTTACAAACATCACCATTGACGAAGATAGTAAAAACTGAACGATATCTCCTGATATACAATCTTATCTGGTGAGGTTATAGCATGATATTTCTAAGAATGCTGAATTAGCGAATAATCTAACAAAACTACTGTGGATCGCATACTAACTTGATACCTTCGATTAAAGGGATGGCCAGACATGTAGTAACTGAGAGTCATTTTAAAATAAACACAAATGTTGAGAGCCGCATTGAAGCACTATGGGTCACTAAACCTGGCTGGGAAATCTTCCAGTAGTCCTTGTAACTTATCTTTCATACATTGTACGCGAGCCGCAATATCAACACCGAAAAGATGCATTCGACCATCGAGCCGCCGTTTTAGCCAACGTTGCTTTATAATCACGAATTAAATGGATTCGATAATTATGAACTTAATAATAATCTTCTGTACTGAAGGAGCGTCTGTAATAGATAAGATAAATTAAGATAATAAACTATTTATAAAAAATATTTTTTGTGCTGAATGTGCATCGATGTATGTGCAACTTTGGGCTGTGGATTATCCGGGTATCTTTTATGCACCGCACCACCTACTCCACTAGCGTCATGGAGATACTCTCCCTTGTTTCGAATGTACACGTTAGCCTCATGGAGATACTCTCCCTTGTTTCCAAGTAGCAATACGAGCACTGATAGTTCAAGGTCTATTACAACAACAAGTTGGAGTTTCTATACGTGATTTTTAAAAAAAATTATTTTGGAAAGTAGTTCCTTTTTCCCCCAGCAAGTCATCAGTCATGCTCGAGTTTATCATAAAGTAATCTTTTGGTCAAGCCATGATCTAAAATTTTCGCCATAAAAGGCACTAATCGAATAGTTAAATTTGGTCTCCATTTTACTTATGATCTGTACATGAGACGGTAAATAAATATCCATTGAGACAAGATTAAATTATGTAGACCTAAGCATTTTACTCAACATATGTCTTTGATATGGTTAATGAAATATTTTAGAAGCTCCGACACTAAATGGTCAAAGCTGGACGTCCTCATGCTTGAATATTACTTGTTAAGTAATGTTAGTAATGTTACTTATTACTTGTTATTACTCTTTAGCTAAATTTAAAAAAAAGACTTTCTGTGTGAGTGTGTTTAGGGTACTGCAATTAAAACCGAGGACTTCACTAAAATCAAACTACAGTATTTTAAAATATATTTTAAAAATAAAGAATAAGAAAAACATCAGGTGGATTCCATTGCCCCTCTTTCACCACTTGAGGTTGAGTCCACGCTTTACATTGTCTCACGCCTTGATCCATCAACAGTTTTACATTTCTGTCAAAGTTATATTGCAAAATTTGTGACAGTGGACGCCAAGCTCAAGTGAAAACTCGTATATCACCAAGTGATCGGGAGGAAAGTCCTTACGTGGATGAGTTTTGTTGACGCAGAATCGCCGACTCATCAATCTGCTGTCCACGAGTTCATTGGACTGTCACACGACCTCAGCATGACCCAATACATTGTAGCGGTGTCAACACCCTGGTGTTATCACACGACCTCAGCATGACCCAATACATTGTAGCTGTGTCAACACCCTGGTGTTATCTCGGAACGGCGGAAGATCGGGGGTGGGGTGAAGTCTCTTGACCCGAGGGGAGATTTATCTCTAGAGGCGTGTTGTAACTGGCTTCATTACCCAGAATTTATGCGTCTATAATGGTTATCAGGGGAATTATTAGTCTCGTCAGAATATTTATAGAATCCTGACGGTTGACTTCGACTGACTTACTATGTATTCATGAAGTTTAATACACCAAAGCGAGCTGGGTTTTAAATAAATATACGCATAGGTCATAAAGGACGACTGAAAATTATATTTTAGAAGACAAAATATACTGCTTATTTTTTATATACAATTAGTTGTGTCCTCGTCTACATCGTGTCCGTCAGTTAAGTAAAGTCTTTTATTGGTGTAACTAGGAGAAGATTTTCTCATTCCAGCCTTTGACTCTGGTGCTACTCTTGCTTTGGCACTCAACAATGTCCGTACAAACACAAGTGACGGGGGTTTCAAATCTCGCCATGTGGTGTCACTTTCATTTCACAGTCGTTTTTGAGCCGACTTCTCTTACTTTGTGACTAAATCATGTCCAAGACGCTATGGTAGGCCTCGGCCCTCCCTATACACTGAAGGCTGAAGACGATAGCTGCCCTATGGGATCAATGATCATCAATACGGCTTCTTATGTCTTAGTCAAAATTTCATTTCTGCCATTTTGTCCTAAAGATTCTACTCCTGTTAAATTGGTGTGACAAAAAAGTGTTCCATTATTATAGGTTTATGTGAACATTTTCACAACATGGGAATAAACAAGCCATCTTCGGATTATTTCCTTTCAACCATGGGGAACACAAGGCTCCATGTCGGTAAATAGGGAAATATTTGAATAATTTAAGACTTTTCAGTCAGTGGTCATCAACTTCACCTCAGGTCTATTCTTTTTTTGTGTGTTAAATATCAAACTGCAAATTATATTACTCAATATGTTCCTATATAATCTCGACTGTTAAAATATGGGGGCATAGTATCAATACTTTCTCTACATTGAAAAGTCTATTTGGCTGCACTGCTTCGTGGTTACATGAATCGGTCTCCTATTTAAGGAAGCGTCGGCGCTTATGATTTTAAAAATCACTTTGCGGGACAACGCTTGTAGTATGGCGTGTTATCACCGATCTGAATTAAATTGGTTTGTTTCGTGCTGGCTACCATTGATAAATTTTTAAAAAATCATTAGTTTTTAAAATTGTTGTTTGATGCAGTGAGTTTCATGTGTACTGACTAACCTTTTCCCGTCTTGACCATTTAACTCAAGTCAGTGAAGTTTATTCTTTGGTTTTCATATTCAAAAGGTCTGTCACTGGTTGTTTAACAACAGCTAGATCCTCGGACGCTGTAAAGTAAACATGAACAGGAAGCCAAACAGCAGCTCCAGCTAACGACATTAAGCCGCGGATCGTATCTAGTTCTATCTAAATTACCAACTGTTGTGATTCAACACAGGCATTAAAAACAAAAACAAACACACAAACAAACTAAAAGAGCCCCGCAACACCATTAACAACAGCTACAAGTGCAATATAACCATCATCAACAACAACAGTCGCGAGTAAAAAAAAGACTTAACAAAATCTTTTTAAAAAATGTTCTATTTTGACCTGAGGAATTTCGGGGTTAAACTAAAATTTTAAAAAATCAAACAAATTTCCGAAATGGTTTCCAGACAGAAATATTGTTGGGCGCTTTAAAAAAGTGAAAAAGCTATGTTGATATCAGAGCGTAGTGCGTGCTAACCTCACGGGCAGAAGTGGATTAATGGAAGTTTGTCGTGTCAATAACCCAAGCGGCGCGTTGTACAATAAACACATTAAAGGAATAGTCTGAGGGTTGCATTCGGGGGGGGGGCGTGGGGGGGGACTAGGAGAGAGTGGCAAACGAAGAGAGATCTCGTATACCCTCTTTAACAATAGAAATGATTTAGACTTTGGTTCTCCTTAGTTGCTTCAGTGACGCAGCTGTGAAGTAAACATAAATATGCTGTAATAGTGCGTGTTTTTATTGGGAAAACGTGTCTGGTGATGAGAGGTCGTTGTTCTTCCACTCAACTACTTCATTAGTTGGTTGCACATTTACTTCAAAGTAACACCATCACCGTCAGCATAACGAAGCCGAGACAAAGTCAGCACCACCTCGACTAAAAACTAAACAAAAACAAAACGTACAACAACATACGATTTTAATCTGAACCTAAGTGTAAACGAAAGTTTTGTTATGATCAAGCTAATAATAGTATCTTCTGTATCGGATCCATCCACCAAAGAAAACATTGATAAAGTAGAACAATTCCAACAATTAGCTACCAGGTTCATTACTAGAGAATATTCAAAACTGACAAGAGTAAAACCATTAGTTAAATCATTAAACCTAGAAACACTAAAGGATAGAAAAACAAAGAGCAAAGTAGTAATAGTACATAAGACAATTAAATGTAACTTTGAAATACATCACAAAACTAATCTAATACAACTCCCAGATAGACAGGGATAAAAACACTTTTCTTACTTCGTATGCAAGAACAAATACACACAAAGTCTCTAATTCGCGTCTGGAATTCTGGCGTGGTATGGGTTGCCTGATCAAACCAGGAACACCAACACAGTATCAAAATTTAAATGTCCTAATAAAATGCAAGACTAGAAATAAACCATGGATCAGCGCAGGACGCAAAAATCTTCTGTACAGAAGGAAAGCCTGTAGAAGAAGAGATAAAATAATATAAACTGATTTTTTGCCATGTAAATGCACGTTTTTTTAAACATAAAATATTTTACAAAATCTATCTGACGCACAATGCCTTACTATGGCATATCGCAAAACCTCAACATTCGAAAAGACTATTTGGATTTTAAGACGAATTATTTAATTTCCTCATTCACAAGAGAAGGATAGAAATTTATTTAAAAAAATTCACCAGCAGAGAAATACGTCCGTAATTAAGATTTATCCGTATGATGTAATAATAAGCTATCGATCCCCACTACAGATCTCCTGTATCTTTAACCGCATCATTCCAACCAGTCAACATTTGTTCACTGCACATCGCCGGTGCTCCATCAAATTTGCCCCAATGTAAATTACATGTTGGGAAACCTTTCATTTACGTGGTCAAAGATTTCTTTTCCTGCCCTTTCACTTTATTTGGTTTTCGTGTCTAATAGTTCTTCTTTTCCACATCCAAATGCGAGGTGTGCAGTGTCAAACATATCATTACTTTCAACATGCTTCAGCAAACTCACCGCCTGTAGATGGCCCGCTTGATTATTGGATATCATTATCCATAAAAAGTCTTGTACTGCAATTTAGTTTTTGATTCCAATTGAAAGTCTGTAAGATTTAATTTAAAGTCTGTAAGATATCTTTAAAATTCTGTAAGATGTATTTAAAAGTATACAATATATCTTTAAAATTCTGTATTATGTAATTGTAAGTATGTAAGATGTAATTAAAAGTCTGTAAGATGTCATTGAAAGACAGTAAGATGTCATTGAAATACTGTAAGATGTAATTAAAAGACTGTAAGATGTAACTGAAATATTATAAGATGTAATTGAAAGACTGTAAGATGTACCTGAAAATCTATAAGATTTGTTTAAAATTCTGTCAGATGTAATTAAGAGGCTGGCAGTTTTATGTTATCTTGTATGTTGATGAATGGCTGAAAGATTTACAAAAACATAGGATGAAAGATATCATTGAAATGATGTAAGATATCATGGAAATAATGTATAAAGTCATGAAAATGATGTATGATATCATGGAAATGATGTATGATATCGTGGAAATGATGTATGATATCATGGAAATGATGAATGATATCATGGAAATGATGTATGATATCATGGAAATGATTTATAAAGTCATGAAAATGATGTATGATATCATGGAAATGATGTATGATACGTTTGAACAGCTGTCAGATGCTAATGCCTGGAAAACTTGAGGATTTTTACATGGCATTGAGTTCTAGGAGGTACACTTTGATCTCTCTGCGACTTAACAAACTGTTTCCATATTTTGTTGAACACCCATTACCTCACCAGTACTATAAGGGGATCATAATCTTTAAGATAAATTCGTTCCCATTTAATTTTTAAGACGATAAAAAATTATTTTAAAATGTGAATATTGTATTAATTCCTAAGAAAATGTCAATTTTTAAAATGTTTATTTTACTGTTTGTAAAGAATTTTTGTAACCATTTATTTTTAGCAAGTAAAGTTTCTGAAGTATTGTTTGTGCTATCCTTTACAGCTGCAATAGTTTCAGTCAATACCCGATCTTAAAGGAAAAGTAGAAAAGGTGGCCGTCTTACATATAACCAGCTTTATGTCTCAATTGGATACATGTTATTTTCGATAGACTACCTGAAAACATATTCACCTGTAATAAAAAGAGACAAAATAATGTAACTAACCTCCATGGCACTAGAATAGAAGCAATGCTTTCCAAATGTAGGTCGCCTCCCCTTGTGTTATCCATTTTGATCATTCGTTGAAAAGTCTTTTTTTTTGAAGACTAATAGGGACAGGAAGGTGAACGATAGGGTGCCCGACATTTGATTGATTAATTAAAAGGAAAGTATCAAAATGGCTAAATCTCCGCAAAATCTCCTCGTTTCTTTTCTTCAGATTTTTTTTTGGGCCATTTTTGCCATTTTTGCGTGGGAAGTTTGTAGAATAAAAGAATGGCATATAAATTCAAATTTAATCCGTTCTCACAATCATGGCTTACATTATTCGAAAACGTGTGTTTTTAAGTTCAATGGACCATGTTGACTATGGTATAAGTAGAGTGAACATTAAACAACCAACATTACTATGATCTTAGCATCAACAGTCATGGAAGGTTAATGGCGTCAGATAGAGGGGGGAAACGAAACAATTATGAAAGGAGATATTTTTTTAAACAATGTAATTGTAAAGAACTTAAATACTAATCAAAGTTTTGTATTTTGAGTGTGAATTTCTCAGGAGGTTTTCACACGTGTGGTGAAGGTTTTAAATAATCAAGTGTTTTAAATTATTGAAATGGGATGCCCCAGGGGCGGATTGAGACTGCACGGGGCCTCTGGCTGCAATTCAAAATGGGATACTAAGTTTGGGGGTCCTTAAATCATTGGAGGCCCCTGGTTTTAGTCCGTTCAGTCCCCCCCCCCTTTTTTTTTAAAAACAGCGATAGGGAGGCCCTGTCTTTGTAAAGAAACGAAACAAAACTTGTTTTTAAACGTTGATGTTTAAAAGTATTTGTTTGTTCATTCTTACAGAGAAAATTTAAGTACAATTTAAAAAAAACAACTGAGAAAATTTCAGTACAATTTAAAAAAAAACAACAGAGAAAATTTCAGTACAATTAAAAAAAAACAACTGAGAAAATTTCAGTACAATTAAAAAAAAACAACAGATAAAATTTTAGTACAATTAAAAAAAAACAACTGAGAAAATTTCAGTACAATTAAAAAAAAACAACTGAGAAAATTTCAGTACAATTAAAAAAAAACAACAGAGAAAATTTCAGTACAATTAAAAAAAAACAACTGAGAAAATTTCAGTACAATAAAAAAAAACAACAGAAAATCCACAAGAAAGTAATTCGGTAGATGCTTACACGACTAAAAAACAAACAACCGAAACAACACTTTCACTTCTCTCTATGAAGGCAGCTACAAAACGTAGTTCAAATTTTGCCCCATTAAAGACTTTTTCTGAAAATGTTTTTGGTAATAGAGCCATGGGTTAGGATTAAGTTTTTTTGTTGGAATTGTTTCCTTGATTCGAATTTCTGAGGTAATTTTGGAAATTGACGTTTATAAACCGCTTACAAGTTTAAATATGTTTTTATGGCTAGTTGTTTTGTTTTGGGTTATTGTGTATTGTGAATTTTACATCAACGTTGAAACTATTTTATTCTGTCGAATGGAAATGAAACTTTATGCCCTATATAATAGTTCGTAATTGAGGACTTTGACGAATTCATAGAAAACAATATTTAAATGTCCATATTTATAGCTCTCATGGGGCTGACATAATGAAATATTTAACCAACCAAACAGGATGTCCAGATATTCAATATTATTTGCTTTCACGGTTTCTATGACGTGCGCAATTTAAGAACATAATCTCATCTTACGAAAATCCCGCTATTACTAAAAAATATATTTAATTTTGATACTGAAATTATCTCTACTAGACATACACTGATAAAGGGGCTGTCCATAAATGAGGTCGTGCGATTTTGGTTGACCCCCCTCCCCCTTTTTCGTCACAAGTTGTCACAAAAAGTTAGACCCACTCCCCTTTTTTTTACAATATGACGTCACCAAGTTTTGCGCCCCCCATAAAAGCCATTTTTTCCTATTTAAAAATGAGCATTTTTCAAATCACTTTGCCATTTCAGTACGTATTTAGTGTAAGTATGCCCTCTTATAGCGTAACACGTGTGAAGCCGTGTAAAACATGATTAAATAAATTGTAAGCAATCAAATATTTTAAGTTACGCGTTTTGATGTGACGTCACAATTCTTAAACACTCCCTACCCCTCGTCACGCATCGTAACAAAAGTCTACCCCCCCCCCAATTGCGAGACGTCATTTATGAACGGACCCAAAGATACGCAGCGAGAATCTATGAGCTCCCCAACTTTTAAACAATATCAATAAAATATAAATTCTAGTAAATAGGGCTGTTAACGATTAATTAAAATTTAATCGTTAACTTTTGAAAAATTAACGATTATTAATAATCGTTAATTTTGATTAAAGTCAAAAATTGAAATTTATGGTGTCATAAGTAACCCTGTGGAAGCTACTAAGACACTACGGGATACCACAAAAAGTGACTGACATAATTCAGGCTTAATACGAAGGACTTACATGTAGAATTGTTCATGGCCAACAAACAACAGCGGCTTTTGGGGTATACACCGGAGTCAGACAGGGGTGTCTGCTTTCACCATTCTTATTTCTGCTAACCATCGACTGGATAATGAAAATGTCTACAGAGCAGAAGAGAAATTGTATCCAGTGGACACTATGGAAACAACTTGATGACCTGGACTTTGCGGATGATCTGGCATTAATATCGCACTCACAGTAACAGATGCAGGAGAAAACCAACTATGTAGCACAATTCTCTGCTTGCCTTGGCCTGAACATCCATAAAGGAAAAAGCAAAGTCCTTAAAATAAATACATCAAGCAACACTCCAATAACACTGGAAAGAAAAATCTCAAGGAGGTGGATAGCTTCACATACCTTGGAAGCATCATTGACACACAAGGAGGGACTGAAGCCGATGTAAGAATGAGAATTGGCAAAGCAAGAACAGCATTTAAACAGCTAAAAAAAGTTTGGAACTGTAAAAACTTGACTCTCCATACCAAGGTCAGGATATTTAACACCACCATAAAGCCTGTCTTGTTGTATGGAGCAGAAACATGGCGAAAAACAGCAGCCATTTCAAAAAAGCTTCAAGCTTTTATAAACACATGTCTCCGAACAATTATCCGAATCCGCTGACCCAATGTCATCAACGAAGACCTCTGGCAACGCACACAACAAGAGCCAGGGGATGAGCTGTTACGCCAGCGCAGATGGAGATGGATTGGCCACACTCTCAGAAAACCTACATCCAGCATTGTGAGACAAGCCCTCACATGGAACTCCCCAAGGCAAGAGAAAATGAGGTCACCCCAAAATGACCTGGAGAAGGGAACTGGAGGCAGACACCAAAATGAGCGGGCACAGCTGGGGGCAGATAGAAAGATTGGCGCAGGACCAGGATGCCTTGAGAACCTTTGTTCGTGGCCTATGCCCCAGATGGGACGAAGGGCGATGATGATGATGAAGTAACATTTATCTTCTATCTATCTTCTATCTATCTATACTAATAAAAGGCAAAGCCCTCACTCACTGACTCATCACTAATTCTCCAACTTCCCGTGTAGGTAGAAGCATGAAACTTTGGGAAGTTGTTGAATAGCCTCTCGCGACGAAAATTGGAGTAAAAGAATTTTAAAATTAACACTCATGGGGGCCGGGGGCCCAAAAACGCTTTTTTTTCCCTTACATGGGCTATATAAAATATGAAAATCACTAATTCTCCTATTTTCCGAGTAGGCAGAAGCATGAAACTTTGGGAAGTTGTTGAGTACAATTCCGCGATGGTAACGGGGCGAATTTTATTTTTTAAAATATCACTTCCTGGAGGCAGGGGGCCCAAATGACGTTTTTTCCTTATATGAGCTATATAATAATTGAAAATCACTCATTCTCTTACTTCCCGTGTAGGCTAGAAGCATGAAACTTTGGGTAGTTGTTAAGTAACATTCCGCGATGGTAACAGGAGAAAACTATATTTAAATTATCACTTACTTGGGGCCGGGGGTCCCAAATGTAGTTTTTTTTCTAATATTAAAAACTGACTCATCACTAATTCTCAAATTTCCCGTGTAGGTAGAAGCATGTAACTTTATAAAGTTGTTGAGTACCTTCTCACAACGAAAAACGGCAAAAAACAATATTTAAAATTCATACTCTTGGGGGCCCAAGGCCCAAAAAAGCTATTTTCCCTAATATGGACTATATAAAATATGAAAATCACTAATTTTCTTATTTCCCGAGTAGGCAGAAGCATGAAACTTTGGGAAATTGTTGAGTAAAATCCCGCAATGGTAACAGGCGAAAATGTTTTAAAATTATCACCTTCTGTGGGCCCGAGGGCCCAAATGAATTTTTTCCTTATATGAGCCATATAAAATATGAAAATCATGAATTCTCCGATTTCCTATGTAGGTAGAAGCATGATATTTTGATTTGTTGTTAAGTACACTTCCATGGTGTTAACAGGCGAAAACAATATTTAAATTATCACTTAATGGGGGCCGGGGCCCAAATGTAGTTTTTTTCTAATATTAAAAACTGACTCATCACTAATTCTCCAACTTCCCGTGTAGGTAGATGCATGAAACTTTGTGAAGATGTTGAGTATCCTCTCATTACGAAAAATGGTGAAAAAGAGGTTTAAAATTTCTTAACTTGGGGGCCGGGGGCCCAAAAACGTTTTTTTCCTTATACTGAAAATCGCTTTATTCTCCACTTTCCCGTGTAGGAAGTTGTTGAGTACACTTCCGCGATGGTTGGATGCAAAAAATATTTAAATTATCACTCACCGGGGGCCGGGGGCCTAAATGTATTTTTTATTTTTAAAAACTGACTCATCACCAATTCTTCAATCTCCCTCGTATGTAAAAGCATGAAACTTTTGGAAATTGTTGAGTGCATTCCCGCGATAGTAACAGGCAAAATGTATTTAAATTGTCACTCACTGGGGCCCGGGGCCGAAACGTATTTTTTCTTATTTAAAAAGTTAATCATCAAAAATTCTCCATCCTCCCGTGTAGGTAGAAGTATGAAATTTTGGGAAGTTGTTGAGTACACTCCCAGGATGGTAACAGGCGAATTTGTTTATTTAATTATGACTCACTGGGGGCTCGGCACACACATTTAGTTTTTTCACCTTATATGAGTTAATTTACAAATTAAAAAAAACTTTGGATACTGTGTAAATGTATTTGTTTAAAAACTTGGAAGATAAAAACTTGACGGCCTATATTAAATTTCGTTAGGGCATTAAAATTATATTTTTTTCAATCTTTTGTAGCCGAGGACCCAAATCTCTTTTTCTTAAATGTTTAAGACATTTTAACCATTCGATTTCAATCGATTTTTGAAAACAAATGTTGGCTAACAAATATATTCATCATAATCCAAATTAAAATAAGCTAAACTATACATATTACACCGATAGGGCCCCCGGCCTTTATTTTAGTTTTTTTAAAGACGTATTAATAGTAAATGTATTTTTATTTATCCCACGTACATTAAACTAGAGGAAGTTTTTGGGTACAATCCAGCGAAGATTTCTGGCATTAAAAGTAAAATTTTAAAAACACCACTTATTAGGGGCTGGGGGCCCGTATACCATTTTTTATCATTAGTTAAATAAAAGTTATTTTTAAAAGTGGTTACTGGGTAATGGATGAATTATTGACCAAATTTGATTTTAAAAAAAATAAAATACAAATATATTGGGTAATGAACTTCTAACGTCTGTTCCTTCGGGGCCGGGACCCAAAATATTTCTTTCGTAAATATTTAAAGCTTTTTTACCTTTAGATTTTAAATAATTTAAATACATATAGACACGTTGTTCTATCACATGAACACCCTACATCCATTTTGCACGGGGGACCGTAATGTCATTTTAGTATCCATTTTATTTTACACTATCTTGACAAAAATTGACAAACAAATATATCCATCATGATCCAGAATGAAATAAATTGGTGTTTTGAATTGGTGTGTAATGGGTTTTCAACGCTTACTAAAATCCTTACTTCCGCAGCGGAGCGCGGGTATTTTGCTAGTCTATAGTAATAAAAGGCAAAGCCCTGACTCACTGACTGATTCATCACTAATTCTCCAACTTCCCGTGTAGGTAGAAGCATGAAACTTTGGGAAGTTGTTGAGTAGCCTCTCGCGACGAATATTGGTATAAAAGAATTTCAAAATTAACACTCATGGGGGGACAGGAGCCCAAAAACGCTTTTTTTTTCTTATATGGGCTATAAAAAATATGAAAATCACTAATTCTCCTATTTCCTGAGTAGACAGAAGCATGAAACTTTAGGCAGTTATTGAGTACGAACCCGCGATGGTAACGGGTGAAAAAAAAATTAAATTACTTCCTGGGGGCCGGGGACCCAAATGAAGTTTTTTCCATATATGAGCTATATAAAAACTAAAAATCACTCATTCTCCTATTTTCCATGTAGGTAGATGCATGAATCTTTGGGAAGTTGTTGAGTACACTTTCGCGATGGTAACAGGCGAAAAAGATATTTAAATTAACACTTACTGGGGGCCGGGGGCACAAAAGTACTTTTTTAAATAATATTAAAAACTGACTCATCACTAATTCTCCAATTTCCCGTGCAGGTAGAAAAATAAAACTTTTGGAAGTTGTTGAGTACCCTGTCACGACAAAAAATGGCGAACAAGAATTTTAAAATTCACGCTCACGTGGGGTCAGGGGCCCAAAAGATGTTTTTTCACTAATATGAGCTGTATAAAAATGGAAAATCACTAATTCTCCTATTTGCTGGTAGGTAGAAGCATGAAACTTTGGGAAGATGTCGAGTACATTTCCGCCATAGTAACAAGGGGAAAAATATTTAAATTATCACTTACTGGGGGCCGGGGTTCCAAATGTAGTTTTTTCCTTATATAAGGATTAAATAATTATTAACTCTCTTGAGAAATATCGATAAATATATCCATTATGAAATTGATTGAAATAAACAGGTGCTTTGAACTTGACATCTTGCACTAAATGGGCCCTGGGGCCCTTAATGTCATTTTTTGCTTATATGAGCTATATAAAATTTAGTTTATGCGTTATCTACTGAATAAATGAATGGATCTTAACCAAACTTTGTATCGAAAAACTTGGTAGCCCATATTTTAAAAAAAGGGCACTGCACTTCTAATATCCAATTGTTCAGGGCCGGGTGCCCCAAATGTCTTTTTTTTCTTAAATGTTTGAGATATTATGTGCCATTCTATTTTTAACGATCTTGAGAAATATATCCATGATGAAACTGAATTAAAATGTAAAGCATTTTGAAATTTACTTCTTACATCGAATGGGCCAGGGGCCCCTAAACGTGGTTTTTAAAAATCAATTTTTACCTTTATTTATTATAACATATTCTTAGAACTTGATTTAAGTTTTTGATTGAATTCGGGTTGTTACAAATAAGCGTCACCGATTCTGATGACAATATTTTAATGCTATTTATGATTCAAATACTTTACAACTCCCTGCGTGTCCTCGTCTATGCTTAATTTCTACACAGAATTGGTGTACCATAAATTCTAATATATTAAAAACATTGAATTGTTATTTGCTTCTGTTAATCATATTTTTGTTAATCAAACGAAGAAACTCATTGACAAGATAAAATAGAACAAATTCACAAAGCAATCTACACATAGTCGTAACAAGAAGACGTACGTCATTCCATAAAACTAAAACGATTTGCTAGATTAATGATTATGAGAAAAATATGTATTTCTTTAAAATGGAAAATAATCAATACAAAACATTAAGAGTTCAGAGAATATTGTGCCTGGCATTCGACCGAAAATAAGTTTAAATTGAATCCAGGGAAAATGTTGGTTTGGACTGAGTTAATATTTGTCTAGTAAACAGACAAGGGAAACAATCGATTGAAATTATGCAGATGAGTGAATAATCGGCAGCGAAATTTGTGTGGCTAATAGAGGTCAGAGGAGGTCAATGACCAAATCAATGGCCAAAAATGTCAAAATTTTTAACCAAAAATGTTATACAAATTAAAAAAATTACAAATAACATTATAACTTGTAATTTCTTAAATTTTAAAAACATTTTTGGTTAAAAGTCAGGATATTGAGAAAACCTCTTCACCAAATGTTATAATCAAGCAAAAAAGGTTATAACAATTTAAACTTACACTTGGGAAACAAACAAAGATGCATAATAAATAATACATAAATAAATTAAGCATTTCGTTAAAAAAATTGCAAGGAAATTTATACAAAGAAAAAAAAATCACTCCTCGTCGGCAACTGGGCTCACACTCGTTTCTGTAGTTCAGACGGCTTATACTTTATTGATGACACTAACGGCAAATATTGTGAAGTAAATGACAAACACTAATCTAAGTATTTATTGATGACACTACTGCTACGGCAAACATTGGGAAGTAAATGACAAACACTAATCTAAGTATTTATTGATGACACTACTGCTACGGCAAACAGGAATTAAATGACAAACACAAGATCACAATCATTACACTCACCAAGATCACAATAAAAAAGTAATAGAAAATATAACCTTATAAATATAATGTTAATTTAACATTTACTAACAAATTTAGAAAATGAACTAATTAAGCAAATTCTTAAATATTATAATATTATACATTAAATCAATTACAAGACATGGAGCTTATAGCAACGGACGGACGGACGGACTGAGAGTGCAAGTCAAATAAAATCGGGTAAAACATAAAAAAAACTAAGCTCAAATCCTAAGTTTAAAATGTCGTCCACAAGATATAATATTAGGTTATAAAAGAATTTTTGAAGAAAAAGTTTTCAAGAGAGAGGCAAATGAAATATAACATGAAATAAAGACATACATTCAATTCCATTTTAAATACATTTTATTATAAACGAGCAACAAAGCCCGTCCAAGGACGTTCCGCCACCGTTCGGTGGCATGTTGTAACTCCCCTCCAACAGCTGTCTCGACCGGCATTAAATGTGCATCGCGTCAAAATACTATTCATTATAGTTAAAATAAATAACTCGTAAAAACAGAGCTTTTTGCTATAAATCCAAACGCGCATTACTCAAAATAAAGTCTTGGAAGAAATACTGCACCAAAAATAACTCGTTTTGAACGTCCGCTTAAATGGCGTAAACGGGTTCAACACGATTGGCTGTAGGAGTCATATGTGTTTGAGGGACCAATCGCTATAGATGACGGGACAGAAAGACAGAAACTTGCCTTTTATTATATAGGATGTTATTTTCAATTATCAACACTAATTGGTTATTTATTCCAGGCAATACATTTGAACTATACTCAAATAAAATCACAAACGCATAATTATTTGAAGGTGTAAACATATTAGCAATAATTATACTAATACATGTATTAAGAAAAAAACAGGTACAAGTTAGGTTCAGTTTTTAAGTGAAATCTATTTATAATGCGCATGTCAAATATATAAACACATATTTTCGTTATCCATTCATTATAGAGACCAAAAGGGCAGAGATTGCAAGGCAGCAATAGTAAGGGCAGCTCTAGTAAGGGCAGAGGTTGCAAGGCAGCAATAGTAAGGGCAGCACTTGTAAGAGCAGAGATTGCAAGGAAGCAATCGTAAAGGCAATACTTGTAAGGGCAGAGATTGCAAGGCAGCAATCGTAAGGGCAGCACTTGTAATGGCAGAGATTGCAAGGCAGAAATAGTAAGGGAAGAGCTCACAAGATCTGCAATCTTAAGGGTAACACCCGAAAGGGTTCATAAATTAAACAACCCCGTAAAAACAAAGTTTTTGACTATAAATTCCTAATATATGAGACATAACTAAAAGTATTGATTATGTTCAAAAGTGACAAACATTTACAGACTAAAAACGAAATTATCTCCATGGCTTTAAAACTAGGTTAAAACTCTAGCAGACGACGACTAAACATTCTAAATAGTGATTTATATAGTATAGATAAACTAAAAATGCATTAATTTAATTACGGTACGTTCGATCGATCTGAAATTTTGATACGATGCATTGTTAGGTGAGACGGGTCCGTGTGCCAAAATTTCAGCTCGATGGCTTCACTGGAAGTGGGTCATTTTCGACTTTTGTTTTCCGCCGGCGGACGGGCGCCGCGGGACGACGGTCGAGGGACGACGAATGAGACGGCGGTGAAGTTATTATAAGGGATTTAAAAAGAGGGTTTCCTTGAAGGGTTTGGCATGCTGTAACGGCTCAGCGCACCCCCCTCCCCCCCCACAAACACAAATCAAAAGTGTTTTAGGTTGATTGAACACATGGCATTTCTTTATTTGATAAAAAGCTAAAATGCCAAAATGGGTCGACGTCAATGAGTGTTACTAAATCTCGATAATGCCCACGTGCTCAGAGCTGAGTTTGCGATTGGGGCTTCACACAAGTGCATGTCAAAGTGAAGAAGAATGAAAAGAAGAAGAGTGGATGGCAAAATATGGGTCAGACATCGTAGGCGGTTGATAACTTGGGTTTACTGACAGATACCATGTGTATAGCGTTTGGGGTGTGGGGTGGCACATAAACCCTGTGTATGTGGGTAGGGGGGTGGCACAGATACCCTGTGTATGTGGGTAGTGGGCTGCACAGATACCATGTGTATGTGGGTAGGAGGGCTGATCAGATACCATGTGTATGTGGGTAGGAGGGCTGCACAGATACCATGTGTATGTGGGTAGGAGGGCTGCACAGATAACATGTGTATGTGGGTAGGAGGGCTGCACAGATACCATGTGTATGTGGGTAGGAGGGCTGCACAGATACCATGTGTATGTGGGTAGGAGGGCTGCACAGATACCATGTGTATGTGGGTAGGAGGGCTGCACAGATACCATGTGTATGTGGGTAGGAGGGCTGCACAGATACCATGTGTATGTGGGTAGGAGGGCTGATCAGATACCATGTGTATGTGGGTAGGGGGCTGCACAGATACCATGTGTATGTGGGTAGGGGGCTGCACAGATACCATGTGTATGTAGGTAGGAGGGCTGCACAGATACCATGTGTATGTGGGTAGGAGGGCTACACAGATACCATGTGTATGTGGGTAGGAGGGCTGCACAGTTACCATGTGTATGTGGGTAGGAGGGCTGCACAGATACCATGTGTATGTGGGTAGGAGGGCTGCACAGATACAATGTGTATTTGGGTAGGAGGGCTGCACAGATACCATGTGTATGTGGGTAGGGGGCTGCACAGATACCATGTGTATGTTGGTAGGGGGCTGCACAGATACCATGTGTATGTGGGTAGGGGGCTGCACAGATACCATGTGTATGTGGGTAGGGGGCTGCACAGATACCATGTGTATGTTGGTAGGGGGCTGCACAGATACCATGTGTATGTGGGTAGGGGGCTGCACAGATACCATGTGTATGTGGGTAGGGGGCTGCACAGATACCATGTGTATGTTGGTAGGTGGCTGCACAGATACCATGTGTATGTTGGTAGGGGGCTGCACAGATACCATGTGTTTGTGGGTAGGGGGCTGCACAGATACCATGTGTATGTTGGTAGAGGGCTGAACAGATGATTTTTGGCCATACCATAGTTTGAGAATTAATCAGTTCGTCTTTCGTTGTTGTCTTTATCTATAATGTCCACTAAAATAAAAACACTTTTTCGTAGGAACAAAAATTGTTATCAATAATGTGTATATTAGATATTGAAAGAGGAAAATTTAAGGAAAAACACAAGCGATAAAAAATACTTTCCCGTTAATCGAACCCAAGTCTGTAATAATACAACATACCAGACGATCACAGTCTCACCCAATCAAGTCTGTAATAATACAACATACCAGACGATCTCAGTCTCACCCAAACAAGTCTGTAATAATACAACATACCAGAAGATCACAGTCTCACACAATCAAGTCTGTAATAATACAACTAACCAGACGATCACAGTCTCACTCAATCAAGTCTGTAATAATACAACATACCAGACGATCACAGCCTCACCCAATAAAATAACACTATTAAAATATTGTATGCGTTATCTAAAATCTCCAAGCAACATTAAACAGCGTACTCGCAAATATCTGGCAATAAACAGTTTCTTGGATACAGAGAAGGTGGCAGTCTCAAATATCTGGCTATGAACAGTTAATTTATCAGAGAGAAGATGACAGTCTCAAATATCTGGCAATGAACAGTTACTTGGACAGAGAGAAGGTGACAGTCTCAAATATCTGGCAATGAACAGTTACTTGGACAAAGAGAAGGTGGCAGTCTCAAATATCTGGCAATAAACAGTTACTTTTTAAATATTCGATTATAGATATAATTTAATTTGATTTTATGAAGACCAAAAATGTTGTATTTCATAAAAAAATTTTTTTGAAGGATGGGGGTGAATGTCACATGTGAATCACGAGTGAATCATCAGTGTACCATGAGTATATTTAAAAAACTTAACTACTTTGGAATCTCAGGTTCTTTACATCACTGGATCCAAGACTTCCTTTTGGGCAGGGAGCAAACTGTAATAATTAATGGATCTAAATCTGCACCAATAAAGGTTAATTCAGGAGTTCCACAAGGAATTGTGCTAGATCCCTTACTCTTTTTAATATATATAAATGGTTTACCCAACAACATCTCAACAGGAACAAAAGTTAGGTTGTTTGCTGATGATTTTATAATCTATAGAACAATTAAATCAGAACAAGATAGCAAAATTTTACTGGAAGACCTAGATGAATTGATAAAATTGGGAAACTAACTGGAGTATGAGTTTCCACCCAGAAAAGTGTCAACTGTTAAGAGTAACAAAGAAAAAGAAACAAATAAATTCAAAATATTACATTCATGGAAAGGAATTAACCCAAACTAAGGATGCAAAATACTTAGGAGTCATAATAAATGAGAAATTATCATGGAATCCCCATGTCAATGAAGTTATTAAAAATCAAACAAAACCTTAGGCTTTATAAAAAGAAACCTTTACAAATGTAATAAAGATATAAAACTAAAATGCTATCTCACTTTGGTGAGACCTGTACTAGAATATGCATCTTCTGTATGGGAAAAGAAAACATTGATAAACTAGAAGAAATCCAAAAAGAGCTGCCAGATTCATCACTGGGAGAATATTCAAAACTGACTAGAATAACACCATTAGTTAAATCATTAAACCTTGAAACACGAGAGGATAGAAGGACCAAGAGCAAAGTAGTAATCATACATAAAGCAATTAACTCTAATTTAGAAATACAACACAAAGATAACTTAATACAACCCTCAGATAGACATAAGGATAAAAACACCTTTCTTATTCCGTATGCGAGAACAAACTCATACAAAGTTTCGTTCTTCCCGTCCGGAATTCGGGTGTGGAATGGGTTGCCTGAAGAAACCAGGAAAGCCAACACTTTATCAACATTTAAAACTCTAATAAGAATCCAGGACTAAACACAAACCATAGATAAGCGTAGGACGCAAAAATCTTCTGTATAGAAGGAGCGTCTGAAACAGATAAGAAGAAGAAGAAGAAGATATATTGCGTGATCAGATGAAGGAGAGGTCAAGTGAGTAATAAGCGCGGGAAGAGAGGAGCCTTCCCATTGGCTGAGAAGGTTGGGCGATCAGTTGTCAGATAACTTCCGTGAGGGAAGGACGTGATGTGTGTGCTTGAGAATTCCACGTTGTATAACCTCAAATTATTATTCTTGTACAAAGTATATTAAAAGATATTAAAAGTTGTTTTATTGAAACAAGTTCTTCAGTTGATTATTGTGTACAAATTTATGTATTGAGAGAACGCATACAAGAGAGTTATACATATTAAATAAGTATAACAAGTAATACTTACAAACAGCAACATCAAAAAGAGAAGAAATAACAACATCTACAACAGCAAGGACTTCCCATTATAAAAAGATAAATGAACCAACAATTAGCCTTTATGACCTTGTAAACAAATATCTCGTGGGATGAGATTTCTGAAATTTTTATTATAGAATTTTATTTTGACTTCCCCACTAGTAAACCGCCAGCTTTCAAAGTGGGAGAAACCTGTGATATTAAAAATTATCATACTTAGATTTGTTAAAGTTTAGTGCTATACATTATTAATATTTGTGTTGGCGACTTTACTCTTACATTGATCCATTACATTAGTTTAACCTCATAACGTTACGTTACAATATATATTTGTGTTTACTCAGACATTTTCGTTTCGTTGCTGTACAATATCTATTTGTCTTTACTCAGACATTTTCGTTTCGTTACTTGAAAGTTTCTATTTGTGTTTACTCAGACATATTCGTATTTTTACGTTACAATATCTATTTGTGTTTACTCAGACATATTCGTATCGTTACTTTACAATATCTATTTGTGTTTACTCAGACATATTCGTATTGTTGAGTTACAATAACTATTTGTGTTCACTCAGACATATTCGCAGAGGCGTAACTAGGTTTTTGGTGCCCTTGGCAAATTTATTTTTGGCGCCCTTGATAAATTTACAAGTTTGAGATTTGACATTTTTTCATTTGTTAAAAAAAAATAATTGAACTTCTCTTATTTCATTTATGCCAATCATTACGTAGTTTTACAGTGACAGTCATACAACGACAACGTGAATATAAAAAAATGCATGAGACAGGAACAATACTAATTTGCAGTTTATTATTTACTAAATGATGCGAAATAAATTGGTGGATAAAACGGCATATTCTGGCATTAATAAAAATTACAGCAAAACTTGAAGCAACGTGTATTATAAATAAAGACAATTGTGTCAATGTGTCATACTCATTATCCCATACATAACGATAGAAACTCACAATTAAAAGTAAATTTAAGTAACACTCGACAGACTACAGCTAAGCACTTCTGTTAGCTGGCGTTTTGGCGTGTTGCTAATACAATCGGACCTTTCTAAGTCGAACTCAAGGGGAAAAGAACTTCGACTTACGGAGTTTTCGAGTTAGGGAAACTGGCGTAATAGGCGTTGATTAATCAAGGACAATTTTGATACTGAGAAAAGGGGGGCCCTAGAAGGCTTGACAGGAAAGAGAGGCGGTGATGTTTCATATGAAAAGAGCCAACTTGCTTTGACATACCGACACAAGCCCGTGAGAGGAGACAACTTCCCTCCCCCCCCACCACTTTACTCCCTTGACATTGGGATGGGAACATTAAGATTTTTCTTTTTACAAGAAAACTGTAAAATCATATTGACATTTGTATGATAAGAAGCCCCGCAAAGGCCACAAACATAATAAAAAGAATTATAATAGTTTAAATTAAATATATTTAAATGTAATTAATTATTCACTTTTTTTAATTTCGTGAATAAGAGTCAAATACAGTCTGACCTCGGTAAGTCGAACTTCCCTAAGTCGGAAACCTCCCTATATCGAATTAATTCCTAGTTCCCGGCCAAATTCCATAATACTAATGTATTTTTAGATCTCCTTAACTCCAAGATTTTTGGCTTTCAACCTCTCTTATTCGAATTTTCCAAGGCGTTTGGGTTATTATTTTCGAGTGACATTTCAGACCACGTTCCGTAGAGCCACGTAAATGGACGTAAAATCTTATCTTAGTGCATTCCACGAGGGATTAAGCGACCCTTGCAAAGACAATAAAAAGGAGTGGTAACTAATTCGCGTCCCGTTGCTGCATGCTGTGACTATTTAAAAAAAATCTTACTCCCCCCATCCCACTGTAAAGGGAGTAAAGTGGGGGAGGGGAGGGAAGGTGTCTCCTCTCACGGGCTTGTGTCGCTATGTCAAAGCAAGCTGGCTTCCTTTCATATGAAACATAGACACCATCTCTCTTTCCTGTCAAGCCTACTAGCCGGTATGGCTGTTCTCTATTACGCCATTTTCTCTAACTCAAAAACTCCGTAAGTCAAATTTTTTTCGGGTCCTTTTGAGTTTGACTTAGATAGGTCCGTCTGTATTTATTTTAATACAAATTTAAAAAGTATAGATTAAGTGGCGCCCTTTTGAGCTGGCGCCCTTGGCAACTGCCCCGATGCCAACCCGTTGTTACGCCACTGCATATTCTTATTGTGACGTTACAATATCTGTTTGTGTTTACTCAGATCATTTCGTAAAACCGAAACGGCCTGTCTTTTTCTGCGTGGCACAGTTAAGTCCAGAGACAACAGCTAGTTCGAGAGACCACAGCTAAGTCCAGAGACAGTAGCTAAGTCCAGAGACCATAGCTAAGTCCAGAGACCACAGCTAAGTCCAGAGACCACAGCTACGTCCAGAGACCACAGCTACGTTCAGAGACCACAGCTAAATCCAGATACCACAGCTAAGTCCAGAGACCACAGCTAAGTCCAGAAACCACAGCTGAGACCAGAGATCACAGCTAAGTCCAGAGACCACAGGTAAGTCCAGAGACCACAGCTAAGTCCAGAGAACACAGCTAAGTCCAGAGACCACAGCTGGGACCAGGTCATACAAAACATTATGTTGCTTGGACATCTGCAATGTTGACAAGATCCAATCTGCCTTCACCCGCCACGACCAACAAATGCTTTTCTAGGCTTTGTGATAACAGGTCTGTGAATAATTTGAGGGGGGGGGAGGAGGTGACTGCATGGGACCCCGGAGTCACATGCAATCCTAATAAAAATAGACATTGCGTCATCGCAGGCGTAGGACAAAAGAGACCGAAATAAATCTCAAAACCCAATATTACTTTGATGCGATTATTGTTTGACAATAACAATATTTTGTAATGCGTGGACTGCCATTGTTGCTTCATTCTTATGACGATACTAGCGTATCACCCGTCAAATATGACGGAAGTTTTCAGCTGAAATCTATTTATTTTATAAAAAATGCACTTTTTGTAGGGCGCCTACGGCGCCTACTATTTCAAAAGCCCAACTAACTTGTCCTTGTTTGATAAATACGAAATATTAAACTTTCAAATCCTCTTTTTCCATTGATCCTTTTTCCAAAATTAAAATACATATATGAGCGAAAACAATGATGTCAAATAATAATTTTTTTTTGCAAATTATATTGTTTAATAATAAGAATGTAAACACAAAATCACTGGGCGCATGGAAGAAGCCTTGAAAAATTGAATTAAAAAAGGAAAAGTTTTGAAATTATGACAATATGGGGGCTGGAAAAAGAGATAACATTAATTATCATATTTCTTTTCATTGGTTGCCATAGTTTTCTATAAAGAGCACTAATTTACTGCCTAAGGTTGTCGTGATATTTCCTCGCTTCTCTCTCCGTCCTGGCGTGAATGTTATTTTCAATAAAACAAACACTTAAAAACAAAGTTTTTCACTATAAATCCCTTAAATATGAGACATAACTAAAAGTATTGATTATGTTAAACGCGACAAACATTTACAGACTGATCTGTCTTAACTTCCCTTTGCTTTATAACCCCTGGGGGCTGGAGGGAGAGGGGAAAGGTCTGTCACCGATCGCTGGACCGAGCTCAACGTGACACGTAATTTGTATCACGCCGGTACACCTGGTTCAAACACAAGATGTGTTCATCGATGGCTGGCGTGAAGTCAAGTGACCCGTAAAATGTAAACAATAGTGAACGCTACATATAGTTTATATAGATAAACTAAAAATGCATTAATTTAATAACTGTACGTTTGATCGATCTGAAATTTTTATACGATGCATTGTTTGGTGACACGTGCTTATGTGTCAAATTTCAGCTCGATGGCATCACGGGAAGTGGGTCATTTTTAAATCCTTTATATTAACTCGTGGTGTCTGGTTGCTTGATTGCTTGTCGGTCGCCAAAACTCTGGAATGATTTTTAATCCACTTGCTCGTAAACTAGCGAGCTGACATTTTGCAGGCAGTTTCGTGCCGATGATAAAAACTATGTATCAAAATTTCAGATCGACCGCATGTACCGTAATTAAATTATTGTTTTTTTAGATTATTTTTTTTATTCCTATGTATCAGGTTAATTTTTGAGATAAAGTGTAAGGGTGCGCATTATATTGAAAAACCTTTCTGTCGCGCAATAAGGTGCGTATTTTATTGACAACACTTTTTATAAACATATTCCTGACCGGTGCGCATGATATTAAACACGTTTTACGAGACATAACTACAATTTTGTATTTTTGGATGGTCTTGCGCTGCATATTATTATGAACATTCTTTTAGTTAAGTCTCGTACATAAAGGATTTATAGTGAAAAACTTGGTTTTTTACGTTTTTTAAAATTTACTTTTGTTTTACCGCCCGCCCGACGACGATCGACAGACAGAGACGGCAGTGAAGTTAATATAAGGGCACGCGGTGGTCGAGTGGCAGCGCACTGGACTGTTGTACCGATGGTCACGGGTTCGAATCCGTGTGAAGGCAAGGGCTTGTTCCCGGGACCTAGGGCGTCCCTGAATCACCCCGCTCCGAATGGGTACCTAACACTATAGTGTTAGGCGGCTGGGTAATGCGTGGAACCCACAAAGCCGTGGCCTGTGAACGCTGCTTCACTTGCCAAACAGGTCATCTGTCATGGTCTGTGGACGCAACTATCTTCTGCATAGAAGGAGCGTCTGTATAGATAAGACAATAAGACACGGGATTTAAAATGTGAATTTCGTTTTATTTGTACACTAAATAGTTACTTTTTTCCCTTACGGATACTTCGACTTCAAGATGATTTTATGTTGTTAAGACCTTGACCAAGGTTTATTTACTAGGTATATTAGGTAGGATTTTTAGAGGCGTATTGTGTATCTGAATGTGAAACTGAAATTAGAGCAATGGCAACAATGAAGAAGTTAATCAAAATATGCAACAGCAAAAACATTAGCCTTCCAACAAAGCTCAGGTTTTACAGAGCCCTCGTCAAAACCATTGTCCTTTATGGATGTGAAACCTGGACACTACTGGCAACCACTGAAAGCAATATGCAGGCATTTGAAAACACATGCATGAGAAAAATTCTACACATCTCAGATTAAACTATATTGCGGGTCGTCAAGAAACCATCATAACAACAATTAAGAGATGTAGGATGGCATGGTTCGGTCATGTACTGCGACATGATACCCTGACAAAAATTATCCTTCAAGGCACTGTAGAAGGGGGCTGGCGAAGAGGTCAACAACGGAAAAGTTGGCATGACAACATAAAGGAATGGACAGGGATGAGGTTAAATGAATTATTGGCCGCTGCTCAATATACGCAAATGTGGAGTTCGTTGGGTGTTGATGTGTCCTTGCGTTCCCTCCAACGACCGCAACGTTCACGGGACTGATGAAGATGATATCAAGGAATCGGAAGTTAAGATCTGTTTGCATTTATGCTCATTTAGTTTTATCGTGGGTTTGTAAGTAACAAATTTGAAAAAAAGAGGCAACGATTAGGAAATGAGTATACAATTTTGAGGGATTTCCGTGCGTTTTAACGTGTAATATCCTTTTTCATCAGGGCGTAAAAGTGGATGAGAAAATAAAGTCGTTACTCTCTGAAATTTCGGTCAAAATGTCTCATCCCATTGTTTTAACTAATTACATAAAAGATGAATGGCGTTATTGTATATTAACTTCTAAGTCAACCTTGGTAAATTTTATAAACCTACCTTTGTCGAAAGGCATTATCAAACATTCGTGAAAGGTCATAAACCAACCTTGGAAAAAAATCAGAAACCATCCTTGGATAAAAGTCAGAAACCAACCTTGGATAAAAGTCATAAACCAACCTTGGACAAAAATCAGAAACCAACCTTGGACAAAAGTCATAAACCAACATTGGACAAAAAGTCAGAAACGAACCTTGATCAAAAGTCTAAATCAACCTTGGTGAAAAGTCTAAAACAGCTGTTCCTAACCAGTGGTGCATGCACCCCCAAGGGGTGCATGAGCAGGTTACAGGGGGGTGCATGAAACATTCGGAGAAAGAAAAAAAAAGAAGAAGGAAAAAAAGAACGAAAAACTGATAATCTGAAAATGTAAAAAGGATTACTCGTTCGCGCTTCGTTTTGCGCATGTCGAAAATTGACGGAAAAACCTTTTCGCAAAATGAACGGTTCGCTCTACGTGTTCCTCGGAATTTCGTGTTTTAAGTCACAGTTTTCTAAAAATTATATAATTTTGTCTTCACTTTTATTGCTCGGTACGCTGCAAAGGTCTTTTAATTGTAAGCCAATATTAGTCATTGAAACCTAAAATCTTGAGTTGAGCATCCAATTCCGGTTATTAAAAACATCAACTTCGTCAGTTAAAAATTTGCCTGTGACTGGTACAACTTTCCGATTGTCACCACCCCTTCAAAATCGTTAATAAATAATAAAAAAAGAGAGAGAAATGGAACACAAAAGCCTCAGTGCTTCCTCTGTGGAAAATCCTGTGCAATGACAACATGAAGCCTGTTAGACTCGAGCACTTAGAGAAATTCCATCCATCCAATTCCAAGGACAGTGTTTAGGACTTCAAGCAAAAGAGAGCTCGCTTCTTGATCTCAGGTACCCTGTCCAGGCTTGGATTTTCTTTGTCACAGAAATCTGCACTGGAGGCATCATTCAAGGTTGCATATCTTATTGCAAAGAACAAGAAGCCACACCACCATTGGAGAATTTTGGTGAAGCCTTGTGCTCTGGAGTTGGTGGAACTGATGTGTGGTCACCAGCAGAGGAAGCAGGTTAAGAAAGTTCCTTTGTCCAATGACAGTATTCATTCCAGGATTAGTGACATGGCTGCAGACATTCTGGATCAAGTCTTGTGCGAGATGTGAAGCAGGATTCTCCACACATTTGACGATTAAAACCAAGGAAAGGAATAATTTGAATGCAGAGGATGACATGAGAGTTGCTTTGTCCAAAACAGTCCCCAGATTTAAATCGCTGATTGATCATAAGAAGTGGCAGATCTCTCACTAAATTCCATGTTGCCTATGGTCAAAACTGTTGTGTTCCTAAAAAAAACATAGTTTATTATGCATTTCTCTGCAAATTTCACGAGGGGGTGCATGAACTTTTTTGGACATCTGAAGGGGTGCATGGACCCCAAAGGTTTAGGAACCACTGGTCTAAAACCTATGTCAGAAGTGAGCGATTCACCTGCGACAACAGTCAGCGACCGACCTTGGGCCTGGCTTAGCCACGACATACGTTACGTCATTCTTATCACCTGCCTGTTGCGGCGACCACTTCAACTTTTTATCTCTGCTAAAAATACCGCGATTTTTGACGTCACCGCCGAACGCTGCTCCCGGCGTCAATGGCTTGGAGTGTTGGATTGACCCTCGGGATCTTCGTCTCTGGCTGTCTCTAAAACCACTTCATTGAACACTCAAGATGTGATGCTTTGCTTGATGGATCTCAGACAGATTGTAGTCGGCACAACAATTACATTGAACATGACTTGAGATCGAAGAAAACATCAGGTTAATACTGGTTTGAATTAAGTATTTGGAATTAAACAAAGTTACTTTAATATCATACAATTGTAATGTTCCCTTTAAGCTGCGTGGCTGCGCGGCCACGCAGCAGTTTGGAATTACCGCGCAGCAAATTTGGTAAAATATTGCATAAAAAAAGAATGCTGTGCAACTTTGCACACGAGTTTTTTTTTAACGATGCACATGAATCAACTAACCTTAGAGGGACATTGGATACAAGTATGTTAAATATGTTTCATTAGCACTGACGTTTTAATTTTTTTTTCATTGATTCTGAAAAAGTTTACATATCAGAAAGAAAAAAAATGTTTCTAAATGTTTAGTCCACTTCTCAAATACAACCGAGGATTTTATTAAGTATTTTAAACATTTATATTATTTAAAGTGAATAATTTACTCTATTAATTTTGAGTTTAGAGGTTTTCAAAAAATATTTTTTGTAAATTTTGTTTCCTTTATTATCATCAGTATTATTATGATATACATTCAATCGTCTCTTTAAGTTATTTCATGATAACGTATTGCTGAGGAAAGATGGTATCTCTGAATTAATATTCTAATTGTTCAAACAAATCTTTATCCACTTCTTTATTTCGGCGCAGTCACTCATTATTTTAGAACGTTAAGTCAGTTCAACCTGTCCTCAAGAAACCGCTTGACCTGACCACCCGAAACCGCTCTGGCATCAGTCTGGGAATGAATCAGAAACCCTCACGCTCTTGGAGAGTTCGGTGGGATAGCTGTGTGTACGGAGACAACGAATAGGGAGGGGGGTAAGTCGGGGGGAGGAGAGGCCATCTGAGACGAAGTACACTCGCACGTATCGATATCGCCCTCAACCACAGTCTCACTTCATGGCGAACAGATGATGTCAACTCTACGCGAGTCAGCGATGAGGCCATGCGGTTAGGACAATTCCCAAGCACTGACTGTTTCTTTCTTTCCTTTTTTTAAAAAACAAAGTTTTTAAGACTCAAGAGTGGTATGATTTTTCTATATAACTGGTAGCGGTGGTTAACAATATGTTATGATAGTTGAGAAATGACAATGACATACCGCCAATACGTGTAGGAACTATTCGATAACATTCTGGGATGTTTTATATGAAGATTTCGGAACGGATAATAAATTCCGGACTGTTAAGGTAAGGAAACGCAGCGTTTTAATCTTGGCCTGCAAACTAGAAAGTAGTTGCAATCTTTATAAAGACAGTCTTTATGCTTAGGATATTACTGCTTTATCAGGTTCTACCTAAGATGTTTAACTTTTATTTGGGGTAGCATAGGGCGCATAACTCCTACCTGAAGAAATTTAAACGCAGAACTATTGTGTACATCTCCTAACGGTTGTTAATTCAAAAAGCTTTGAGCAACAGATGTATCATTCCAAAACGGACCATACGACTCCTCCACCGGGTACATAACTCTAAAGGCGAGTGAACGCTCCATAAGTTTCACACGCAGGTGGTATCATTCGGACAATGTTGAATTACATCATAATATGATTTTTCGTGGATAAACCAGGTGCATGAATACTAAAACCATTTTTGTGTTTCAGAAATAAGTCTGTTATGCTTTTTCGCTAATTCATTTTATTAAATTAACAAATAGTGTATCCGACGTAGATACACATTTCAACGGAATAAAACCTATAGATTGGAGCGTTAGAAAAAATAAATGTTTGATATATATAGATTTGGGCTTCCTATCATTTTATAGATTGGGGCTTCCTATCATTTAATAGATTGGGGCTTCCTATCATTTTATAGATTGGATCTTCCTATCATTTTATAGATTGGGGATTCTTATCATTTTATAGATGGGGCTTCCTATTATTTTGTAGATTAGGGCTTCCTATCATTTTATAGATTGGGGCTTCCTATCGTTTTATAGATTGGGGCTTCCTATCATTTTATAGATTGGGGCTTCCTATCATTTTATAGATTAGGGCTTCTTATCATTTTATAGATTGGGGCTTCCTATCATTTTATAGATTGGGGCTTCCTATCATTTTATAGATTAGAGTTTCAGATAAAAAGTTAATGTCAACTTATCTGTCAGGTTTCATATGGTGTGCTATAAGGGGCCGTCTATAAAGTACGTCACGCTCCAGAGGGGGGAGGGGGTGTAAGAATATGTGACAGTTTGTGACAAGGGGGAGAGGGTCCGGCCATGTGTGACGTCACGGTTTTTTATATTAAATTTTAATTATTTTGTTAATAAAAAACAAAATTTTTGTTCGAAAGTGTGACGTACTTTAAAGTCCAATATTTGTGACAGGGGTGAGGGGGGAGTTAAAAATTGTCAAATATAGCGCGACGTACCTTATGGACGGCCCCTAAGTTGTATACAATTTAGTAGAAATTCAAGTGTAATTTCAATCTGCTGTGTATCATTACTGAACGTACTGTTTTTCAACTAACGCCATGGGACTGAATGTTACTAAATAAAGCTGCATCCGAAGAAGGTAGGAGCTATTCAAATTCAAGACGGACAAAAAATTCCATGGCCTTGAAGGTTAAAACTACAGATGTGCAAATTCCGCTTTGGATAAAGTCTGAATTAAACTTGAAAACAATTCCAAAGTGTTGATGGTGTTTACAAACGTAAATAATTCAGAGGTATAGCTTGACCCATTCCCCTTTCCATTAACCCTGGATTAGGATTAAGACGTTAATGAGTGTTTTACGAATGAATCAGATTAGCGCACACCTCCCCACCCCCGCACTTCAGGCTCTCCCTATTGATTTGCTAACCGCGTGCGGCATTCAATCTGGATTTTATTGGTTATCTGAGCCTCTAGTTTATCTCTTGATGTATCACAATAGTTGTGTCAACAATAAGCTAACACAATGGTTGTGTCAACAATACGCTCACACAAAGGTTGTGTTCTCACTACGCTAACACAATGGTTGTGCCAACAAGACGCTAACACAATGGTTGTGTCAACAATACGCTCACAATGGTTATGTAACAATACGCTAACACAATGGGTGTGCCACCCATTAGCTAAGACAATGGTTGTGTCAACAATACGCTAACACAATGGTTATGTAACAATACGCTAACACAATGGGTGTGCCACCAATAAGCAAAGACAATGGTTGTGTCAACAGTGCGCTAACACAATTGTTGTGCCATCAATATCCTCTCACGAAGTCATAGCACGGCGAACATCTTGGGAGTAGACATTAAAATACTGCTGTAGTTGTGGGTCAGAAAATATATGTACAAATCTCTTGATAAAGGATAGTTCTGGCTTAGTATTTGATAGTTTTAAAAATGATTCCGGAGAAAGAACTAACTTTAAATTATAAATAAAAATCTTATGAGCTGAGAGAAACACGTCAGCTATACGACACAACAGATTTGAACAATAATTTGATTATAATGTTATCGCGGCCTTAACTAGTGATTAGCTAATGGTTGCCGATGAAATGCATTAGGATAAAAATACCATGGGCAAAGGATAAAAGTGTCCCTGGAGCAAGAACAGATAACACAGCCATTAAGTCAGGCTGCATTGACCACATTGCCACAGAAACCAGATTTCTTGCTTAAAAGATCAAATTGACAGCAGTCAATTTAAATGTCATTAGGTTCTGATACATAACTGACTCCAATAATGATGTTATTTGTGGTTCTAGATTCAAGAGGGTGGTACCAGGAGTTATGTAAGTCTTATTTATATGTTGGCAGGATTTACATTAAGGAATTTTGGCTAGTAACTCTAAATGTTATTTAATGTTAAACTATGACTGAACCAATGACCAATTCGTTAATCTAACCTTCAGCCACTAGCCGAACTCGTATATATACGTATACATTAACTATTATAGTATAAGGCAAATGTAGGCGTTTTTCTGCTAAAAATTGCCCAAAGAAATTTCCGAAATACCGAAATTAAGAGAAAAAAACTTTGAGTGCAAAATCCGCGAGTATACAAGTTGTGAACGATGACCCGCGAATAGGTGAAGATATACAGTACTCTATCCACACTTTTTTCAATGTTTCGTATTTAATTTCACAATGAGACAATCTGGTTTATCTTGACATGATCGTTTTGCGTTTGTGGTAAGGACGTTCTGTGTATGTTAAAAAAAAGATGTCCAAATAAAAACAACCACAAAAAAAAACAAAAAAAAACAAACAAACAAACAAACACGAAAACCTTATTCTGTATCCTTGACTAGATCTAAACCAATATCAATTTTTTTCAACACATCAACGTAACCGCCAGACAGAGGTGTAGCTTTGGATGGTCTCAGCTACCCCCCCCCCAAACAAAAAACAACATACACACAAGAGGATTTTTTTGTTTTGTTGTTAAACTAAGAATAAGTACATAGTTCAAGAATAAGAAGAACAAATCACATAGATCAAAGGTCAGAGGGTAAAATATTAACAACATGAAGTTACAGATTTTTTGTATTGTTTATTAAATTAACATTTTTACAAATTTTCCTTTAGTTTTCTTGGAAGCTTATCCTTCTAAACGGTTGAACTGAAATAGAATACAATATATATCAGGAATGTCCAAAGTCCGGCCCGCGGGCCAAAACCGACCCGCGAGGCCATTTTAACTGGCCCGCGGCCTCATCTGAAATAATTAATTAACTGACGTATTATTTCTGTAAAGATAGTATATTTATTAAGAAGTAGACAGTTTGTACTGTTTCGAGTATGTCAAATGATGGCGAAAATCTGTGATTATTTAAATTTTTTTAAACAACGTGGAAATATGGAAATGGGTTGTTTTAAAACCCGATGAAGTTAATTGTACTAAAACCTTGACGGCCTACTGTAAAAATCGATGACGTCATTTAAATAAACATGTTTCTTCGACTTGGAAGTGGAAACGAATAATGCGTCGGTGAACTTAAAATTTTTAAATAGTTTTTTTGTATCACAATTTTTAAACAAAATTTTCGGCTTTTGTTATATTCAACACATTTTTAAAAAATGTAAGTTACCTAGCAGAAAATAAACATCTTTTTTCCATAACGCTGCAATTATTTATCAAATTTAATGATTTCTATCTTATATTACAGACGCCCTTGCACACTGAAGATTATTAAATTGCGTCTCATTATTTTAATGATTGAATTTGAATGAATTAATGAACAAAATATTTAATTATTTATAAAGTCTTGAAAATTGATTTAACGTTGTGATAGCATTGTCTCCACAGTCCTACANATTTAAAAAAAATAATTAAAAGACCAATAAATCAGTTTTTATCTATTTGATAGCATTGATCGCCACAGTCCTACAATTTAAAAAAAATAATTAAAAGACCAGTAAATCAGTTTTTATCTATTTGATAGCATTGATATCCACAGTCCTACAATTTAAAAAAAATAATTAAAAGACCAGTAAATCAGTTTTTATCTATTTGATAGCATTGATCTCCACAGTCCTACAATTTAAAAAAATAATTAAAAGACCAGTAAATCAGTTTTTATCTATTTGATAGCATTGGTCTCCAGAGTCCTACAATTTAAAAAAAATAATTAAAAGACCAGTAAATCAGTTTTTATCTATTTGATAGCATTGATCTCCACAGTCCTACAATTTAAAAAAAATAATTAAAAGACCAGTAAATCAGTTTTTATCTATTTGATAGCATTGATCTACACAGTCCTACAATTTAAAAAAAATAACTAAAAGACCAGTAAATCAGTTTTTATCTATTTGATAGCATTGATATCCACAGTCCTACAATTTAAAAAAAATAATTAAAAGACCAGTAAATCAGTTTTTATCTATTTGATAGCATTGATCTCCACAGTCCTACAATTTAAAAAAAATAATTAAAAGACCAGTAATTCAGCTTTTATCTATTTGATAGCATTGATCTCCACAGTCCTACAATTTAAAAAAAAATAATTAAAAGACCAGTAATTCAGTTTTTATCTATTTGATAGCATTGATCTCCACAGTCCTACAATTTAAAAAAAATAATTAAAAGACCAGTAATTCAGTTTTTATCTATTTGATGGCATTGATCTCCACAGTCCTACAATTTAAAAAAAATAATTAAAAGACCAGTAATTCAGTTTTTATCTATTTGATAGCATTGATCTCCACAGTCCTACAATTTAAAAAAAATAATTAAAAGACCAGTAATTCAGTTTTTATCTATTTGATAGCATTGATCTCCACAGTCCTACAATTTAAAAAAACATAATTAAAAGACCAGTAAATCAGTTTTTATCTATTTGATAGCATTGATCTCCACAGTCCTACAATTTAAAAAAAAATAATTAAAAGACCAGTAATTCAGTTTTTATCTATTTGATAGCATTGATCTCCACAGTCCTACAATTTAAAAAAAATAATTAAAAGACCAGTAAATCAGTTTTTATCTATTTGATAGCATTGATCTCCACAGTCCTACAATTTAAAAAAAATAATTAAAAGACCAGTAAATCAGTTTTTATCTATTTGATAGCATTGATCTCCACAGTCCTACAATTTAAAAAAAATAATTAAAAGACCAGTAAATCAATTTTTATCTATTTGATAGCATTGATATCCACAGTCCTACAATTTAAAAAAAATAATTAAAAGACCAGTAAATCAGTTTTTATCTATTTGATAGCATTGATCTCCACAGTCCTACAATTTAAAAAAAATAATTAAAAGACCAGTAATTCAGTTTTTATCTATTTGATAGCATTGATCTCCACAGTCCTACAATTTAAAAAAAATAATTAAAAGACCAGTAAATCAGTTTTTATCTATTTGATAGCATTGATCTCCACAGTCCTACAATTTAAAAAAAATAATTAAAAGACCAGTAATTCAGTTTTTATCTATTTGATAGCATTGATCTCCACAGTCCTACAATTTTAAAAAAATAATTAAAAGACCAGTAATTCAGTTTTTATCTATTTGATAGCATTGATCTCCACAGTCCTACAATTTAAAAAAAAATAATTAAAATACCAGTAAATCAGTTTTTATCTATTTGATAGCATTGATCTCCACAGTCCTACAATTTAAAAAAAATAATTAAAAGACCAGTAATTCAGTTTTTATCTATTTGATAGCATTGATCTCCACAGTCCTACAATTTAAAAAAAATAATTAAAAGACCAGTAATTCAGTTTTTATCTATTTGATAGCATTGATCTCCACAGTCCTACAATTTAAAAAAAATAATTAAAAGACCATTAAATCAGTTTTTATCTATTTGATAGCATTGATCTCCACAGTAATACAATTTAAAAAAAATAATTAAAAGACCAGTAATTCAGTTTTTATCTATTTGATAGCATTGATCTCCACAGTCCTACAATTTAAAAAAAATAATTAAAAGACCAGTAATTCAGTTTTTATCTATTTGATAGCATTGATCTCCACAGTCCTACAATTTAAAAAAAATATTTAAAAGGCCAGTAATTCAGTTTTTATCTATTTTTAAAAAAATGTTAAGATCTATAAATTTTGTAAAAAACGAAATTGCTACGATCGGGAAAAAACAAAGAAGTTATAGCAAATTATAATTTTAAAAACAAAAATAAATGTAGAATCATACTCCAATTTACTCTAGTTTAATTAACATCGATAGAAAACTTATTTCTTCAAAAATAATACAAGTATAGCTTCCCTTGACAACAAAAGTTAACGAACTTCTCGAACTACGTTACTTCATGGCACCAACACAAAAAAACAAAAAACAAAATAAACAAACAAAAAACAACGTTATTTCTATGACCTACTAATGGGCTCAATTCATTAACTTTCATCTTTGAGTACAACACTATATTTTATTGGTTGTGGATTTTGAACAAAATTAAGAATGGTTTGCTTTCAGCTAATGAAATTCCTAGACATATCAGATTGTTTTCTTTGTGTAGTTTGTTCAAATGATATCAACTCATAGGATGGTTTGAGCCAACATGGGCCTGCACCCCACACCCGCTTGCTACGCCGCTACCAAATTTGCCCTGTACCTTACACCCGCTTGCTACGCCGCTGTCAACATGGCGCAAAGACAGAAATAATCAATGCATTCCCACGAGTCCTTGACAACATATGATGAATGTTCTGTCAGGTGCTCACTCATTTGTTTGACATTTCCCCCACCTCTCCTTTTGACAAACTATATCTGTAGATATCTTTGCCAATAGTAATATTCCTCTGTGTTAATAATGAAGGTCTACATATTTGAATTAGCTTTCAGCTTGGTTAAAATTTATTTTTAATTAAATGAAGGTAAACAAGGATTTTTAAAAACCACTTTTTTATAAGTGGACTAAAAAGAAGAAAATAAAGTAAAGCTTATAAGTTCAAGTAGGTACATTACATATGAGTAAAAACGTGAGGCGGGCGCTTATGTGGTTTAACATATGCAGTTCACTCATTCTCTCACTTATAGATGTTTCTTTTGCCTTCTAAATTATAAATCTTTAATTTTTATACCAAACACCCGCCCCAGTTGAGGCATTTTAGACCCAACACAAACAAACACAAACATATGGACAAACATCAACGCTTATCAATTGAAACACTACACTCATTCATATTAAGACTGCTATCTTATTCAATTTTCTTCATAGATTTAACTCCCCTTTTAAAACTTATTTTTTTACCTCTATTTTACCAAACATTTCATAAGCGTCGCCCAACGTTTTACTACCACGGGGATTAGGTCACGGGGTTAACTGAGTTGTCACGTGAAAAAAAAATAGCAGACTGATAAGAGATGCTTATATAGAGATAAATTTTAAAAATGCAATAATTTAATTACGGTACATTCAATCGATCTGAAAGTTAGATACAATACATTGTCATCCAAGATCGTCAAATTTTGAGCTCTCTATGACCATCAGGAGCTGTTTAATTTTGCGTTGGCAGAATTGCGGACAGACACGAAAGCAAGTTAATAAAAACGTGGAAAAAATATTTCAAACCAGATTTAATTTTTACACATGTGCCTTTTTTGTTATTTTCGCCGAGAAGGCTACTCACTCATACGTTCATTAGATTATTACGTCCCTTCTCGCTTATAGGTTCATTAGATTATTACGTCCCTTCTCGCTCATACCCTTTCCTTTTAAACCCTATACTGTGTTATAAACAAATGAAACTTCCTGACCACAATTTGCCCAACATTTCAGGTAACTGTTCAAAAATATCATTTGTTTCTCGCCTTAAACTGAAAAATAATACAAGTAACTGTTCAAAGATCCCAACCTTCATACACACACCACAGAGGAGCAATGTATCACCCCAATAAGGATTGCATTTAATAATAATAATCAAATTTTCAGACCATGACGGCCTATGGGGCAAGTGAAGTAGCGCTCACAAGTTTCATTGAGCCACCACTAACGAGCAGGGGATTGTGTGGCCAGCACAATGCCGGGGGTCTTGTCAGTACGGAGGCTCGAGCTCGCGACTCGAGTTTTAGCCTCGGTTCGATAGTCCATCGTGCTACCACTTAGACCACCGCGCCCCTTATTTATTATTTAACTGTTACTACACTGTTTAATTTTATTTATTATTTCATATGATTAGACGACCTTCAATGGGCTCACATGTCAAAAGCTCCACTTTTGGCAGGTTGTACCCTAATGTCTGGAACAGAAGAGGCATTACCATCCAGACCAAGCTGAAAGTGTACAGGGCAGTGGTGCTCCCCACACTGCTTTATGCTTGTGAAACTTGGACTGTTTATCAGCGCCATGCAAGAAAGCTGAACCACTTTCATATAACAAGCCTCAGGAAGATTCTCGGCATAAAGTGGCAGAACAAAATTCCAGACACAGTGGTACTGACCAAGGCAGGTCTCCCCAGCATCTTCTCCCTCCTGATGCAGTCCCAGCTTCGCTAGGCAGGGCACGTTGTCCGAATGCCAGACGAGAGACTGCCAAAGAGAATCTTCTATGGTGAGCTCCAGTATGGCCAGCGGTCCCACGGTGGGCAAAAGAAACGCTTCAAAGACACACTGAAAGCCTCAATGAAAGCGTTTGCCATAAATCCAGACACGTGGGAACGAGCTGCAATGGACCGATCCACCTGGCGCTCTTCCATCCACGAAGGTGCCAGGTCATGCGAGGCAAACCGGATTACCGCCGCAGAAAAGAAGAGGCAAGCCCGAAAGGCCCATGCTGTCAACCTTCCAGGAGATGTCGCACTCGCCCCCTGTCCCTTCTGTTCCCGAACCTTTCGTGCAAGGATCGGCCTAATCAGCCATCTGCGCACGCACAGAAACCCTCGGATGACTAGAGTGGTCCTCGTCGTATCGACGGACGAACGAACATGTCAAAATGAATCGGTGAAAGGAAAATAAAAGCAAAAGATCGTATAGATATTGGAACAACTTTATAGTCCCCCATTCTGCCATGAGTTTTGCCCATTCTTAGAGAACAAAGAAGACGGTGTAAACAAATGTAATTTAACTGGATTATTATATTTCACATTTAAATAATGAGCACAATTTGTGTCTATTTCTTTAACAATAATCGACGTGTTTTGATTGATCAACAAATTACACATTGTTCGGTCTTCCCTTAGCTATTACCTGTTATAAGTTGAATACCTACTTGCACATACTTTTATATCCCTTAGTTCCACTTAAATGACCCATATTATTTCTTTTCTGACATCGTCACATTTCTTTAGCCCATCTTTCGTTTATTTCTTTTCTTCCAGTTAGAAAATAAAACCCCCCGTAAAAAACCAAGTTTTTGACAATAAATCCTTTATGTACTAGACATAACTAAAAGAATGTTCATTATAATACGCAGCGCAAGACCATCCAAAAATACAAAATTGCAGTTGTGTCGTAAAACATGTTTAATACAATGCGCACCGACAAGGAATATGTTTATAAAAAGTGTTGTCAATAAAATACGCACCTTACTGCGCGACAGAAAGGATGTTCAATATAATACTCACCGCGACACTCTATCTAAAAAAATAACATGATACATAGAAATAAATGAAATAATCTAAAAATTATAATATTTAATTACAGTACATGCGATCAATCTGAAATTTTAATACATCGTTTTTTATCATCGGCACAAAACTGCCTGCAAAATTTCAGCTCGCTAGCTTACGAGAAAGTGGGTTAAAAATCGATCCAAAGTTTTGGCGACAAGCAAGCAAGGGCTCAACCAGAATCCACGAGTTAATATAAAGTATTTAAATAAAGCTTCATCTTGCAAGATTTCCTTATTGATGTTGTCAGAGTCTGCTTTGCTGTCACTCCTTAAATTCATAAATCCATACAAGGCATTTGGTCATTTCTACTTAAAACCACGAAAACTAAAAGAAAAATAATAAGAAATCTGTCTATTACAATCACTCATGCACTGAAAATTTTCTTCCAATCTTCGCTGTGCTCAGACAATGCCCCAACATATTTCAGAAAATATCTTATTTCAAACATCAATAAAATGGAACATTATGACCCTGACATTATGACCCTGACATTATGACCCTGACATTATGACCCTGATTATATGACCCTGATATTATGACTCTGACATTATGACCCTGACTATATGACCCTGATATTATGACTCTGACATTATGACCCTGACTTTATGACCCTGAATTTATGACCCTGACATTATGACCCTGACATTTTGACGCTGACATTATGACCCTGACATTATGACCCTGACATTATGACCCTGTCACTACCGCCAGTTATCACCAATCAGCATGTTCAACACACTGTTAGTGCACATAATCGTAAGCACACAACCATGAAGCACGTGAAAGCATCAATCAACAATATACACGACGATGCAAACATTATTTGAGTTTTAGCTCTTATAGTTTTTTTTATAAAACTTGACGACCCATCTCCAGAATAGCTAAAGACTTGCATCCTGGGTATAGACCTCTCAACTGACTTTGATCACGTAAACAGGCGCTTAACGTTTCAACAACTTCATAAATATTTGATACAATGCCCCACGAAACTGACATCCCTGGGATTCCGTACAACAGATGGTAGATGGTAAGCGGCACAAACTCAATCTTTTTCAGCTTTAAGTAAGTAAGAGTAAGATACACTCTAGGCCTAGACGTTTATTCCAAGCACATATACATGATCATGATGAAGCTGAATACCCCAAACAGCAACTTTTGGCAGTGTCACGGCTCTGTACAGTACATTCACTAGCAGATCGTGGCTCTGTACAGTACACTCACTAGTAGATCATGGGTCTGTATAGTACACTCACTAGAAGATCATGGCTCTGTATAGTACACTCACTAACAGATCGTGGCTCTGTACAGTACACTCACTAACAGATCGTGGCTCTGTACAGTACACTCACTAACAGATCGTGGCTCTGTACAGTACATTCACTAGCAGATCGTGGCTCTGTACAGTACACTCACTAGTAGATCATGGCTCTGTATAGTACACTCACTAGTAGATCATGGCTGTGTACAGTACACTCACTAACAGATCGTGGCTCTGTACAGTACACTCACTAACAGATCGTGGCTCTGTACAGTACACTCACTAACAGATCGTGGCTCTGTACAGTACACTCACTAGCAGATCACGGCTTTGTACAGTACACTCACTAGTAGATCATGGCTCTGTACAGTACACTCACTAACAGATCGTGGCTCTGTACAGTACACTCACTAACAGATCGTGGCTCTGTACAGTACACTCACTAACAGATCGTGGCTCTGTACAGTACACTCACTAACAGATCGTGGCTCTGTACAATACACTCACTAACAGATCGTGGCTCTGTACAGTACACTAACTAGCAGATCACGGCTCTGTACAGTACACTTGTTGCGTTCTGGGTTCTGGATAAAAGAAGACTAAGTCTCGACTCTTGTTCACGTATACGTCAAGCCTTTATTATTCCTCAATATATGTACAGCACTGATTCAGGTACATGACGTACTCCATTCAACAATGACCACTCCCTTTTAAGTGCATACATGGACCCTCTGTCCTAATACCCTGGACACTCAAGCCAACTCGATGTGTCAACAGGTATCCAGAGCCAACGCTCTATACTCAATGTCTAGCCTTATCAAGGGCTATGGACCTCTGCACTGGTTAGTCTTCATACGTCTCTCTGTCTCACACACCTATTTATCCACGACACGGCTCTCTAACTTGCATACCGGGTGAATACAATTAACATCCTTATTCACAAGTGAACTCTTGTCACGCACGCCTTGAGCCGACTCACACACTGGCTCACAACAATCTCACAACAATCATTCGCAGTGATTCTCATACCCTGACATATCCCCCCTCTTCCGTTAGATTCTACTTACGAGTAGAATCTCACAATACAACAAAGACAGGGCATGGAATCACTGCACATTATAAATACATTACTATAATACATCATGAATTAATATCTTTAAAAATAATTTAGTATATACAACACAGAGGAAAAGAACTCAATTTGGTCGTACTTGTATACGACTCCAATAACCCGCAAAGTCATTCGAGAAGGACAGCCGTCCTACTACCACACATGGATTACATATTCTATATATACATCAATGCAATAAAAAATAATATATACATGTGAAGTCTTAATGCATCTCATTATCAATAATAATTAATCTATCTATAAATACACAATTTACAATCTTGGAAAAAACGACACAAGAAACTTTCTAGCACATAAGAACGTGTCCACATCATGTGGCATTTTACGGAGCAATCACTGCTCACTTAATTACATTTTTTTTAATAACACCTGTGTTATTAAGCTCTCTTATCCCTCCATAGGCACAATTCTAAATCTATGTATATAAATACAGCCCATCGCTCCTACCACACAGGGACTTGGTTAATTGATAAACAAAAACTGCCCATCACTCCTGCCGCACAGGACGTAGTTAATTATATAACAGAGGGAGCCTATCTCCCATGCCATACAGGTCTGACTTCACCAACCTACTACTCGTACGTTATCATTATCTTTAATCTCATAGAACAACCTTCGACATCCTCCTGGTCATAGCACTACAACATATTTATTACCCAACAATTGACCATTTTTACGCTAGATTGTTTTCTATTTACCAACTGACTCTACTGGTTCCTCATATAAATTCCTTAAGATATTTATTCCAGGATTACCTCCAGCATGAGATAATGTTATAGGGATAACTACTTATCCAAACTATAGACATTTCAGCCTGATTGTATTTAACCCATTACAATCAATTATATAACAATCATGTGCATATAGTAGTCGTAATCAACATAATTCATCATAATACTCATAATCATGAACAAAATCATTATCATCATATCTCATAATTTCATAAATATATATATATATAAATAATTACATCTCCTTATAATGAAATTTTGCCCGAGGTCACCCGGAGCCAAAAATTATAATAAAAAACATCAGCACGAAAATACAACCATCTCATATTTATTTACAACCATCCGTAAGTACTAACTAACATAAGTACATAATCGCTATGAAACCTTACAATCATGTTCATATAATAATAATACAGGCCCGAGGTGACTCAGACCTCAATTTCTACCCAAATTAGTCCCCATGAACAAGCAACTCTACTTGTTTTTCGACCTTCGTGACTCGGCCGAATCATAAACCTGTTCTGCGAGTCCTTGTCGGTCATGGTTTGATTTCTGCTCAGTAATTATGATTGACATTACCATATCTGTCATGATGTTATATCGTAGTTTGTCTGTGTCAACAACCATCTACCCGGCCGCCCTTGTCACAACTTTTAAATTTTTCTTGACCTCTCAATTTCCACTATGTCTCCCCTCTATGCCCTGGTCGCCGTAACTCGACCGAATTTTGATGTAAATACCTAACCAATCAGCTGCCATATCTGCTTATTGCCGAGATAAAAAATCTGCAATAATGTTATCTTCACCTTTAATGTATTCAACGTTGAAATCGTATTCCTGTAACATCAAAGACCACCTGGAAACTCTTGAATTTTCAAATTTAGTCGTATTCAAATATTTTAACGCTTGGTGGTCACACTGGAGCGTAAATCTTGCACCCATTAAATAATAGGATAATTTCTGAATTCCCCATATTATTGCCAAGCATTCCCTCTCTATTGTTGAGTATCTAGTTTCCCTGTCAAAAAGTTTACGACTAATATATTTAACCGGGTGGAGCATATTGTCTCTCTTCTGCATCAAACATGCCCCCAATCCCTTCGTTGACGCATCTGTACGAACTATAAAGGGTTCCTTAATGTCGGGCAGAACCAAAATGGGGTTATTTGTTAAATAGTTTTGGATTGTATCCAATGCTTGTTGGCATTCCTTAGTCCAACATATATTATTAGGTTTACCTTTCTTTGTAAGGTCCGTCAATGGGGCTGTTATCGTTGAAAAATTAGGTATAAATTTATTGTAATACGCTATTAGGCCAACTAGTCCCCTTACTTGTCTCTTATTTTTGGGTCGTTCTATTTCCAACACTTTGTTTATATTGTTCATGTCTGGTTTTAAGATGCCTGCTCCAATTCTATGTCCCAGAAATTCGATTGATTCTTTACCTATTTCTAACTTAGATGGTTTAATGGTGAACCCTGCCTTTTTCAGAATCTCTAAAACCTCTCGAGTAACTCGTATATGTGACTCCCAGTCGTCTGTGTATACACAGATATCGTCAAAATAAGTAACTACCTCTTTTACTCCTTTGAATAATTTCTTAACAATTTTATTGAACGTTGCCGATGCGGTTGCCAATCCGAATGGCATAAAGTTATATTGATATGCCCCATCTGGGCCTTGAAAAGCTGTGTATTCTTTGCTTTTCTCCTCAAGAGGTATTTGCCAATATCCCTTTGTTAAGTCTAGTTTCGTAAAGTATTTGGCTTTATTCATGTGTTCTAGAAGTTTATCCTGGTTAGGTATAACTTCTGCTACTTTTTTTGTAATTGCGTTCAATTTTCTATAATCCACGCAAGTCCGAATCGATCCATCTTTTTTCTTAATTAAAACTAAGGGAGAGCAATATGGTGACTGTGATTCCTCGATTATACCTAGTTCTAACATCATACTAATCTCTTCTTTTAGACTTTGAATCATATGTATAGGTATTGCATAAGGTTTTACGTTAATGGGCTTAGAGTCTAATAATTCTATTTTGTGCGTACCCGCCGATGTTTTCCCTGGGATATCTGAAATGATTTCTTTGTACTCTTGCACCATATCGTCAACTTGTCTTTTCTGTGTCTCCGTTAGTTCCTTATTAATGTCAATGCCTGAATTATCCTTGACGTTGATTAACGGAATTTGCTTAATGTCTTCACTATTTACATCTTCCTCTTCTTCTTCGGCTATCACTGTGGCACTGGCACCATTAATTGTCTTTTCATTTTTCTCTGCTGCCGATAAGTTCGCATCTGTGTTATCCATGTTATTTTCGACAAATTTTGTTAATCTGTTGAGGTGATAAACTATACGCTTATGTCCCTTCGCAATCTCTACATTAAATTTCGATAATTTTCTCGTGACGGTGAATGGACCTTCTGAATACAGAGCGAGTTTATTTCCTTTTTTAGGTTTCAACACGAGCACTTTGTCACCAATTTGTATATCTTTCTCTCTAGCCCTTTGATCATAATATTGTTTATATTTATTTGCCTTTCCTTTCGTGATTGCCTCTGTTTTATATAACCCTGATTTTATTCTGTTTTTGAGGTCTATTATATATTCATATGTTGTTTTACCTTCCTCTGTCGTATTTTCATTTGTCAGTATTTTCCTTAAAATTGACATTGGTCCTCTCACTTTTCGCCCGAAGAGGAGTTCATAAGGAGACATTGCCGTTGTCTCGTTCGGAACTTCCCGATATGCAAACAAAATTGCCGGCAAAAATCTATCCCAATTGTTGGGTTCCTCATCTGCCACTTTTCTTAACATGCTTTTTAGGGTGCCATTTAATCTTTCCACCATCCCGTTAGACTGTGGGTGGTAAATAGAAGAGTGACTGGATTTTATGTTAAACAATTCACACACCTGTTTGTACATATCGGAGGAGAACTGGGGCCCGTTATCTGACAAGATCTCTTCAGGGAATCCCATTCTAGAGAATATTGTTAATAGGGCCTCATAAACGTCTTGTGTTGTTATATTTTTTAGCGCAATAGCTTCAGGCCAACGAGTAGCCATATCTACCAACGTAAGGATATATCTATTCTTATTATCACTTAATTGTAATGGCCCTACGATATCAATAGCAACCTTCTGAAATGGTGTTCCGATCACTTCCATTTGACCTAACTCTATGGGTTTTATGCTCCCCGGTGGACGTGCTTTTTGGCAAATCGGGCAAGACTTAATGAATTCCTTGATATCTATGCTCATACGTGGCCAGAAATACTGAGAAAAAATTCTGTATTTGGTTCTTCTGACTGACATGTGTCCGGCTAATGCTGTTGTATGAGCCGTTTCTAAGACTAATCGTCGGTATGGTTTCGGAATCACCAATTTTTTTTCAACACTGTTATCTATTTTAGAAATAAATATCCTGTATAGTATATTATTGTTTATTTCAAACGTTATTATTCCTTAATTGGTGTTTTCCACCCTCTGACTTTTAGCTTTTTGCCATAGTTTATTTAATCCACCATCCTTTGCCTGCTCCTCAGCTAAATTGATGTGTTCAAATATTTTTGGAATTGTACTAATCACAGTTTTCATTTGTGGTCCTCCCCCTTTATCTCGTTTATTCTGGGCCCTGGTAACTACGTTACCGTGATGGAATGGTGTGTCCTCGTCTGATCTAACATTTCCTAAAATCACATCTGTTACCGGATCTTCAAAAAGGGCGGACAAAAATCTACCGCAGAGATAAGGGGTTTTAATGTCTACTATAGCAGTTTCAAACGTTTTTATTGTCCCATCGATAAGTTTAACTGTAAAGGTCTGATCAGTCATGTATTTTTTTGGTATTAAACTCTTTCTGCACCCTACGATTGTACAGCCGGTGTCTCTAAGAAGAGAAGCTTCCTTCCCTAACAACAAGCATTTTTCGACATTTAACCTACCCGTGGACTTTCTAAACATATCGCTCATACTTCCCCCCCCATTGTGTATTGCGAAACTGCCACCCTTTTCTAGGTTTATACCCCTGCCACTGTATAGTACGGCCCTGTTTGCAATCTTTGCTTAGTCACCTATCCTGGCTGTACCATGGATACTTATTTCCATAGCTATATTTCTGGTCTGAGCTTTTATACTGATTTCCCTTCGCATTTGCAGGCATCCTATTATTGGCCCATTTCTGTCGACAGTTGGCCATTATGTGACCCCTCTGACCACAGTTAAAGCATGTACCCATTACTCGGCCCTCCGTCGAGCGACTTCTAGACTTGCCTCCATATTCACCCCTATGTTCCGCCACACCCCCTACCAGTGGCTGTGTATTGACTTTCCGACTTAATTGTCCTTGTCCTGCCGACTTTATATGGTCAATTTGTGTCAGTACGTCCTCACATTTGGGGGCATTATTCATTAGGATGCATTTAATAGCCTCTTCATTCATGTTCAATAATAACTTGTTTCTACATAATAAATCCCTCAACCCCTCAAATGTTCTCTCTGTTTTTGTACTGGCCACCCAATTGTCTAAACTTCTAACCAATTTTGAGTGAAATAATCTAAAATTATTACTCTCCGGTGCTAGACTATTCCACGCTTCCCTGTACTTCTCCCCATTAAATCCTGCATGTTGCAAAAGGAGTCGCTTGACAGTGTCATAATCATGCAGTTTTGTCCTAACGTCTTCCGTCATTAAGAATGATTGTAACTCAACCGTTAGCCTTACTTGTAGCTCTATCAGCCATTGACTTTTTGGCACTTTCGCCTGAGCCACTACATGTTCGAATGTCGCCACATATTCGTCGAGTTCTTGGGACCCGTCGAATTTTTGCAAATTTTTTAATATTTGTCGAAGGTCTTTGTTTTCTCTCGAGTGGCCTGTCATGTCCAGTTCAGTTACGTCTTTCCTTTTAATTTCTGCCAATTTCAATTCGTGCTCCCTTTCTTTCTGTCTCTGTTTCTCGTCATACTCTCTCTGTTCCTTTACCTTTTGTTCGTCTTTCTGTCTCTGTCTGTCGTCATAATCTCTCTGTTCCCTTAACCTTTCCTGTGTTTGAAAATCTTTCCATTGCTCTCTCACATATTCGTCTAGTTTCTCCCCTCTGAGTGCGAGTTTTCCCCCTTGTTTTTTAAACGACTCTAATTTCTCGTCCATGTTTATACCCTTACTACTGCTTCTAGTTTCCATTCTACTTCTACAATAACTTACAATGGTTATAGTGTCATTATAAAAGGGAAACAATAATAATTTATCAAATTTTAACTGATTACTTGCCTGGATTTACAGAATTACATACACAACACAATTACATGTCCATAGAATGCTAACGTAACACAGTTCTCCTGGTAGCACCATTAATATTGTCCAGCAATAGTTCTCACGAACACACTCCGGTCTCTGGACACAACGATGAGGCGGATGCCTTGTTGTCGGAAAATCGTTCACTGATACACTCCGGTCTCTGGACACGACGATGAGGCAGATGCCTTGTTGTCGGGACAGCCGTTCACCGGCACACTCCTCGGGACTCTGGACTCGATCAGTAAGGCGGATGCCTTGTTGTCGGGACAGCCGTTCACCGGCACACTCAGGCGAACGATAAGGTGGATAACTTTTTGTCGGGCAATCATTGACCGACACACTCAGGACTCTGGACACCAACTATCCGACGGCCTGGACCCTCGAGCCACCTCGATGTGTCAACAGCTATCCAGAGCCAACGCTCTATACTCAAGGTCTAGCCCTAACAAGGGCTATGGACCTCTGCACTGAATAGTCTTCATACGTCTCTCTGTCTCACACACCTATTTATCCACGACACGGCTCTCTAGCTTGCATACCGGGTGAATACAATTAACATCCTTATTCACAAGTGAACTCTTGTCACGCACGCCTTGAGCCGACTCACACACTGGCTCACAACAATCTCACAACAATCATTCGCAGTGATTCTCATACCCTGACAACACTCACTAGCAGATCACGGCTCTGTACAGTACACTCACTAGCAGATCGTGGCTCTGTACAGTACACTCACTAACAGATCGTGGCTCTGTACAGTACACTCACTAGTAGATCATGGCTCTGTACAGTACACTCACTAGCAGATCACGGCTCTGTACAGTACATTCACTAGCAGATCACGGCTCTGTACAGTACACTCACTAGCAGATCACGGCTCTGTACAGTACACTCACTAGTAGATCACGGCTCTGTACAGTACACTCATTAGTAGATCGTGGCTTTGTACAGTACACTCACTAGTAGATCATATCTCTGTACAGTACACTCACTAGCAGATCGTGGCTCTGTACAGTACACTCACTAGCAGATCGTGGCTCTGTACAGTACACTCACTAGTAGATCACGGCTCTGTACAGTACACTCACTAGTAGATCGTGGCTCTGTACAGTACACTCACTAGTAGATCATATCTCTGTACAGTACACTCACTAGCAGATCATGGCTCTGTACAGTACACTCACTAGCAGATCGTGGCTCTGTACAGTACACTCACTAGCAGATCATGGCTCTGTACAGTACACTCACTAGCAGATCACGGCTCTGTACAGTACACTCACTAGCAGATCACGGCTCTGTACAGTACACTCACTAGCAGATCACGGCTCTGTACAGTACACTCACTAGCAGATCACGGCTCTGTACAGTACACTCACTAGCAGATCAGGGGTCTGTACAGTACACTCACTAGCAGATCACGGCTCTGTACAGTACACTCACTAGCAGATCACGGCTCTGTACAGTACACTCAATAGCAGATCACGGCTGTGTACAGTACACTCACTAGTTGATCACGGCTCTGTACAGTACACTCACTAGTAGATCACGGCCCTGTACAGTACACTCACTAGTAGATCGTGGCTCCGTACAGTACACTCACTAGTAGATCACGGCTCTGTACAGTACACTCACTAGTAGATCACGGCCCTGTACAGTACACTCACTAGCAGATCAGGGGTCTGTACAGTACACTCACTAGCAGATCACGGCTCTGTACAGTACACTCACTAGCAGATCACGGCTCTGTACAGTACACTCAATAGCAGATCACGGCTGTGTACAGTACACTCACTAGTTGATCACGGCTCTGTACAGTACACTCACTAGTAGATCACGGCCCTGTACAGTACACTCACTAGTAGATCGTGGCTCCGTACAGTACACTCACTAGTAGATCACGGCTCTGTACAGTACACTCACTAGTAGATCACGGCCCTGTACAGTACACTCACTAGTAGATCGTGGCTCTGTACAGTACACTCACTAGTAGATCATGGCTCTGTACAGTACACTCACTAGTAGATCACGGCTCTGTACAGTACACTCACTAGTAGATCGTGGCTCTGTACAGTACACTCACTAGTAGATCATGGCTCTGTACAGTACACTCACTAGTAGATCGTGGCTCTGTACAGTACACTCACTAGTAGATCATGGCTCTGTACAGTACACTCACTAGTAGATCATGGCTCTGTACAGTACACTCACTAGTAGATCACGGCTCTGTACAGTACACTCACTAGTAGATCATGGCTCTGTACAGTACACTCACTAGTAGATCATGGCTCTGTACAGTACACTCACTAGTAGATCATGGCTCTGTACAGTACACACATTAGTAGATCATGGCTCTGTACAGTACACTCACTAATAGATCATGGCTCTTTACAGTACACTCACTAGTAGATCATGGCTCTGTACAGTACACTCACTAGTAGATCATGGCTCTGTACAGTACACTCACTAGTAGATCATGGCTCTGTACAGTACACTCACTAGTAGATCACGGCTCTGTACAGTACACTCACTAGTAGATCATGGCTCTGTACAGTACACTCACTAGTAGATCACGGCTCTGTACAGTACACTCACTAGTAGATCGTGGCTCTGTACAGTACACTCACTAGTAGATCACGGCCCTGTACAGTACACTCACTAGTAGATCATGGCTCTGTACAGTACACTCACTAGTAGATCATGGCTTTGTACAGTACACTCACTAGAAGATAGACATTGGGATAAAAACACTTTATGTTTCTGTTTGCAAACACATAAAAGTCTTCATTCTGCCCGTCTGGCATACGGGCGTGGATTGGTTGCCTGAACAAGCCACAGAAATCAAAGCACCACCAACATTCAAAATATTAATAAAAATGCAAGACTAGACATATTATAATTGATAAGCGTAGACTGCAATAATCATGTGATAAATAGCAGCGTCCAATCTCGCATTGAGTCAACAGAAGTTACCATTAATGGACTTAAGAGATGTAAATTATTCCAATTATTTCCTGACCAAGGCATCGGCCACGGTGGATCTAGCTTAAAACAAATAATAAACTATTTTAGGGTTCCGAAAACAAAATTAATTGTCATTGTTGTCCCCTTGTTTCCTTGTTGAGTTTCTTCCCTACTAAATATTATTGCGAGCTCTGTCTCTCTCCCCCTGTCTTGTTAACATAGAAATCTGAACATCCCGATGTGGAAATTCAGCGAGTTCCTTTATACTAACAAATATTATGCACTAGCAAAATACCCGCGCTCGGCTGCAGAAGTTAGGATTTTAGTAAGCGTTGAAAACCCATTTCACACCCATTCAAAACAACAATATATTTCAGTCTGGATCATGATGGATATACTAGTTTGTCAATATTTGTCAAGGTCGTGTAAAATAAAATGGGTACTAAAATGACATTACTGGCCCCCTTGCAAAATGGATGCAGGATGTGCATATCTCATAAGGTCTGAGGATTTCAATCTAGGTTATGATAGAGATACGTGTCTATATTCATTTAAATTATTTAAAATCTAAAGGTAAAAAAGCTTTAGATATTTACGAAAAAAATATTTTGGGTCCCTGCCCCGAAGGAACAGACGTTAAAGTTCATTACCCTATAGAGTGTTATTTTATTTTTTTTTAAAATCAAATTTTGTCAATAATTCATCCATTTACCCAGTAGTCACTTTTTAAATTACCTTTTATATAACTAATGTTAAAATATCGCATACGGCCCCAGCCCCTAATAAGTGGTGCTTTTTAAAACTTTTACATTTAATGCCATAAACCTTCGCTGGAGCGTACCCAAAAACTTCCTAAAGTTTAATGGCCATGGGGTGAATAAAATACATGTACTATTAAGACATCTTTTAAAAAAACACTAAAATAATGTAATATGTATAGTTCAAAACAACAGTTTATTTCAATCTGGATCATGATGAATATGTTTGTTAGTCTAAATTTTTTTAAAAATATCAAGTGAAATTGAATGGTTAAAACGTCTTTAACTTTAACGAAAAAGAGATTAGGGGACCTTGGCTACAAAAGATTGAAAAAATATAATTTTAATGCCCTAACGAATTTTTATATAGCCCATCAAGTTTTTATCTTCCAAGTTTTGTAAAGAAAACATATACACGGTCCCCAATTTTTTTTATTTGCAATTTAGCTCATATAAGGTGAAAAAACTACATGGGGGTCCCGGCCCCCAGTCTGTGATAATTAAACAAAAAAAATTTCACCTGGTACCAACCCTGGAGTGTACTCAACAATTCCCCAAACATTCATGCTTTTACCTACACGGGAAATCGTAGAATTCGTGATGTGTCAGTTTTTATATAAGAAAAAATACATTTGAGCCCTCCCGGCCTCAAGAGAGTGATAATTTAATTATTTTGGTTTGGATGTTACCATTGCGGTAGTGTACTCAGCAACTTCCCACAGGTTCATATTTCTACCTGCACGGGAAAGTGGACAATTGGCGATTTTCATTATTAAAAAAACGTTTTTGGGCCCCCGGCCCCCATGAGTATGAATTTTAAAATTATTTTATCCCAGTTATTGTAGCAAAAGGCTACTCAACAACTTCCCAAAGTTTCATGCTTCTACCTACACGCGAAATTGGAGAATTAGTGATGATTCAGTTTTTAATATAAGAATAAAAAACTCCATTCGGGCCCCCGTCCCCCATGTAAGTGATAATTTAAATGTTGTTTTCGCCTGTTACCATGTGCGTGCAAGTGTACTTAACAACTACTCAGAGTTTCATGCTTCTAACTACACGGGAAAGAGGAGAATTAGTTTTTTTCAGTTTTTATATAGCCCATTTAGTAAAAAACTTCATTTGGGCCCCTGGCCCCCAGGAAGTGATAATTTGAATATTTTTTCGTCTCTTACCATCGCGGGATTGTACTCAACAACTTCCCAAAGTTTGCATGCTTCTGCCTACACTTGGAAGTTGGAGAATGAGTGATGATTCAGTTCTTATATAGACTAAAAAAAACTACATTTGGGCCCCCCGTCCCCAAGTAAGTGATAATTTTAAATATTGTTTTCAGCTGTTAGCTTCGTGGAAGTGTACTTAACAGCAACGCAAATACATCATACGGGGGATATAGGAGAATTAGTGATTTTCAGTTTTTTATATAATCATATAAGGAAAAAAAACTTCATTTGGGCCCCCGGCCCCCAGGAACTGATAATTTAAATATTTTTTTCGTCTTTTACCATGTCTGTTTCAACAACTTTCCCAAAGTTTCATGCTTCTACCTACACGGGAAGTTGGAGAATTAGCGATGAGTCGCTGTCAGTCAGTCAGTCAGGGCTTTGCCTTTTATTAGTATAGATGAAATCGAACAATACGAGGACGTATTCTTTTTGTCCTCCTGCAATAAAAAAAAACTGTGTTTAATCAGTGCCTGCAATACATCAGAAAAAGCGCACGAAAGGATCTGAGATTATTACACAGCGGTCGTCATGGGATTTGCTTCCATTTTTTTCATCTCTTTGCACTCTTGAGGATTGCTAATATGAGCGTTGACAGACTTGATTTGTGCATCATAACTCGGGTGGAGAGCCAGTGATCTGGGAATAGATTTACTCCTAACACCTTTGATATCGACAGCTGGGTGATTTCCATTTTAAAATCCCTTATATTAATTTCACCGTCGTGTCTGTCCTGATCTCTTTGTCTCTTCGTCGGTCGGGCGGAAAAATAAAAGTAAAACGTTTACCACTTCCCATGATGCAATTGAGCTGAAATTTTGCAAATAGAATTGTGTCACCTAACAATGCATTGTATCAAAATTTCAGATCGATCGAATGTAGCGAAAATAAATTAATGCATTGTTAGTTTATCGCTATGGAACTCTATGTATCCGTCTGCTATGGTTGACATTCACGTGTCCCTAGAGTTCACTCCAGCCCTTGATGACCACATCACCGTGTTTTACAACAAGTGGAGTTCATTCAGTGTCATCAGTCTGTAAATGTTTATTGCGCTGTGCATATTTTATTGCACATAATCAATAATTTAAGTTATGTCTCATATATAAGTGATTTATAGTAAAAAAACCTTTGTTTTTACTGGGTTATTTAATTAAATCCCTTATATTAACTTCATCATCTTGCTCTCGCTCTGTCTGTTGTGATCGGTGGGGCAGGTGGAAAATCAAAAATAAAAAAACAAACCCGTAAAAACAAAGTTTTTGAATATAAATCCCTTATATATGAGACATATATAACAGTATTGATTATGTTCAAACGCGACAAAGAATTACAGACTGAATCTGCCTAAACTTCCATTTGCTTTATAACCGGGTGGGGGTGGGGGGGGGGAGAAAGGTCTGGTCACCGATCGCTGGACTGAGCTCAGCGTGACACGTAAAATGTAAACAAAAGCACGCCGGTGCATCGACGATGTTGCGTCAACGCGTGAACTGAACTGTCACGTGAAAAAAAAACATTAACAAACTGTGAAATTGAATTACATACGTTGTATAGATATAAACTAAAAATGCATTAATTTAATTACGTACGTTCGATCGATCTGAAATTTTTATACAATGCATTGTTAGGTGACACGAGTCTTTGTGCCAAACTTCAGAACGATGGCATCACAGGAAGTGGTTCATTTTTTACTATTGTTTTTCCAACCCGCCTGCCTGCCTGACGACGAACGACAGAGAGAGAGAGAGATGACGACAAGATTTCGAAGTTAATATAAGGGATATAAAAATGACCCACTTCCCGTTATCCTATCAAGCTGAAATTTTGCACATCCACTTATGTCACATAACAATGCATTGTATCAAAATTTCAGATCGATCAAAAGTACTGCAATTAAATTAATGAATTTATATTTTATCTCTATTTATCTCTATGAAGACATCTGCTTTAATAGACCTCCACGGTTCACTGCATTTCACTCCAGCCATCGTCGACCATATCCCCGTGTTTTACAGCAAGCGTAATTCAGTCTCGTTCAGTCTTTAAGTGTTTGTCGTGCGGTGAGTATTATATTGAACATAATCAATACTTTTAGCTCTGTCTCATATCTAAAAACTTTTTTTTTCGGGTTTTTTAATTAAAATTTTTTAATTAAAACCTGGTATTAAAATATCAGGAGGGCCAAACTCAAGACGGGTGATGGACAGGTGATGGACAGGTGATGGACAGGTGATGGACAGGTGATGGACAGGTGATGGACAGGTGATGGACAGGTGATGGGCAGGTGATGGGCAGGTGATGGGCAGGTGATGGGCAGGTGATGGACAGGTGATGGACAGGTGATGGACAGGTGCTGGACAGGTGCTGGACAGGTGATGCTTTATGTCGTGCAACGTCACGATTATTCTCTAAACTTCTCACTGTAGCACGAGTGCCGACCCTTCAATCTTATGTATCTATAGATAGCCGTGTATACAGATGGCAAATGTAGACATTCCAAACGTGGAGGACAAGGAACGATCCACATAGCGGGACATCGTGAAGGAAGTGTCAACACGAGCCGAGGAGCACAACAGGGCGACAACAGCTGGAAAAAGACAGAAAAGGAAGGGCAGACAATACTGCTCTACCGCATTAGTGTGGAACATGTACATTAGACCATTAGTGTGGAACATGTACATTAGACCATTAGTGTGTGACATATAAATTAGACCATTATTGTGGAACATGTACATTAGACCATTAGTGTGTGACATGTAAATTATACCATTAGTGTGGAACATGTACATTAGACCATTAGTGTGTGACATGTAAATTTGACCATTAGTGTGTGACATGTAAATAAGACCATTAGTGTGGGACATGTAAATTAGACCATTAGTGTGTGACATGTAAATTAGATCATTAGTGTGGGTCATGTAAATTAGATCATTAGAGTGTGACATGTAAATTAGACCATTAGTGTGGGACATGTAAATTAGATCATTAGTGTGGGACATGTTAATTATACCATTAGTGTGGGACATGTACATAAGACCTTTAGTGGTGGACATGTAAATTAGACCAGTGCTACTCAAACTTTTTAGTATGGCGGACAAGCAGGATTTTTTTCCATTGCACCAGGGACCGGTGCACTATTTTCCCTCTACTTACATGGTAGCGAAATTTATTTTATTTTAATTTTTTTGTTTCATTTTGTGTCCTTTTGTCAAGATATGGACATATGCTTCAGGGTTAGTATTTTTTGTTGTAAATGGAGGATAATTATAATTATATTATTCTGTCCTTTCTTGACAACTTCTGCGGACCGTCGGCGGATGACCCATGGACCGGCACTTGTCCGCGAACCACCACTTTGAGAAGCACTGAACTAGACCATTAGTTTGGGACATGTAAATTAGACCATTAGTGTGGGACATGTAAATTAGACCATTAGTGTGGAACATGTAAATTAGACCATTAGTGTGAGACATGTAAACTAGACCATTTGTGTGGGACATGTAAAGTAGACCATTAGTGTGGGACATGTAAATTAGACCATTAGTGTGGGACATGTAAATTAGACCATTAGTGTGGGACATGTAAATTAGACCATTAGTGTGGGACATGTAAATTAGACCATTAGTGTGGGAAATGTAAATTAGACCATTAGTGTGGGACATGTAAATTATACCATTAGTGTGGGTCATGTAAATTAGACCATTAGAGTGGGTCATGTAAATTAGACCATTAGAGTGGGACATGTACATTAGACCATTAGTTTGGGACATGTAAATTAGACCATTAGTGTGGGACATGTAAATTAGACTGCAACTCTAGAATTGGTCTCTCCAGCAACACCAGGAGCTGCAAACTAATACGATAAATCCATCATCCTGCACAGAATATTACTATATTAATGTACAATTTACATGTGTATAGTTTTGATCATGTATCTACAAACTTTACTTTCTAGTATACAATCAAAAGAGTTCTCTCTAAATAAATGAAATAAATTTCAAAAGCTCAAAAAATAAAATATAACGGCGGAACTTCTGTTTCATCATTGCTTTCATGTGTTAAGAAAATAATGTCTTAATCTAGATTTAATTGTTAAGATTGAGTTGTCAATTATCGATGTTTATGTAGTTGATTGCTTGTAATGATATCGTTATTGTATTGAAAAGATAACATGAAATCTCGACTACTAGAATGTGATTGTGTTCTTCTTGTAAAGTAACAAGTTATATTAAAACTAGGGGCAAGTACCCGGCTATGCCCGGGTTTAACAACAACAGCAACAACAACAAAAACAACAACAGCAACAAAACAACAAAATCAAACAACAAAAACAAAACAACATCAAACAACAACTACAACAACAACAGCAACAACAACAAAGCAACAACAACAAAGCAACAACAACAAAACAACAACTACAACAACAACAGCAACAACAACAGCAACAACGACAAAAACAACAACAGAAACAGCAACAAAACAACAACAACAAAACAACAACAAAAACAACAAAATTAACAACAAAACAACAACAAAACAACTACAACAACAACAGCAACAACAACAAAGCAACAACAACAAAACAACAACAGCAACAACAACAAAGCAACAACAACATGAAGGGCATTGTCGTCGCAGGGCAAGGGATGTGGACAACAACAACAACAGCAAAAACAACACAAAAGCAACAACAGCAAAAGCAACAACAACAGAAACAACAACAGCAACAACAACAAAAACAACCACAAAAAAAAACAACAGCAAAAACAACAAAAACAAAACAACAACAAAAACATCAATAACAAAACAACAACAAAACAACAACAACAACAGCAACAACAACAAAGCAACAACAACAAAACAACAACTACAACAACAAAAGCAACAACAACAAATCAACAACAATAGCAAAACAATTATTTTATGGCGATAGTTGCCTTCTTGTTAATCTCGACACCAAAATGTTTATTATTTTGCGTCATTATTTTACGTCTTAATTTTCAATAATTTTTATTTTATATAGCTCATATAAGGAAAAACTACATTTTGGGCCCCCGGCCCCCAGTATCTTATATATATGGAACGAAACCTGTTTAATAACCCTTCCGGTATAATTTTGTGTACGTGTACCAAATTTCACGTTATTTGGTTGTCTGGATCTTGAGTTATTAGGGAACAGACAGACAACAAATGCGTCTTATATATATAGAAGATATGGATCTAAATGATTACAAAGTATATTTTTACAAACAAACAACGTACACAAATTATCTCACACACACACAAACACATATAACCACACACACGTCATTCATAAATAATTTTTTTGTTAAACATCGAAGTATAAGGCCTAACTTTGTGTATGGATTTTTCTACACGTTTTTATTTTGACAACCAATGAACACATTTGATAAATCTGTACATAGAACAGATTCACTCTCAGCTTTCAAAGTGACCCTTCTTTTACTTTATTTTGTTTTCGAAAAACCAAGCCACCTCCATCCCGGCACATAAACTCGCCTCTCATTGGTCAAGTAAAAATTGGGTTTAAAGCTTTGAACGCCTTCTCAGCACTCCCCCAAACAGTTTTTGTACCTGCTCAACCAAACAAGTAGCTCAGCTTTGTGATGAACGGAAGGACACAAGCAGACACTTCATGCAGGATTGTTTTCTTACATTTTTTTGCTTTGAGTGACTCGACGGAAATCTGTCACCGGGGCATTTTCTAATCAGTATTCAAAATTTGATTATTTTAAAGTGGTCTCCAGATTATGTAACTCACAACAGGATTTTGGTACCTGATTAAGGGCTGTACACTCGTCAATATCTCAATTCTTTAGGAAAGCGAGGCTGCAGGGGATAGATTCCAAAATATGCCAGCGAGTATTGCAAAATATTCATTTTGTCGTATATAAGATTTGAGAGGAAAACGAAATTGAGGTGTAAAGCTCCTTAATGTCCGAAACTAGGACAAAATTTATGACTATAAAATCAGTGGCGGGAAAACTTTTGAGGGTAACGGCGACATCAGTTTTTCATCAAACATGAACATATGAGCCCAACCTCACTTCATTACAAACATGTCGACATTAAAATGGTGTTTTTTTTTGGGTTTTTTGGCCAAATTTGCTGTAGGCGCAGAAGAACCCCGTAGCGGGCACTTAAGGCCCACGTGCCACAGTTTGCTTAACCAAGAACTATAAATTTAATTCCCTAATTAGACACCAACTTCTTGCCTCGAGTTTAATCCACCCCCCTCCCCAAAGGCTGGAAACCTAAATCATATAATAAAATCTTTATTCCTATAACGACATTTATATTTCCTCGTCTGAAGACAAACAGTTCAAACTATCAATAACTTCACCGTTTTAAAAGACATAGAACAAAACCGTTCTTCCAGCAAGCGTTTTCTCCTTCATTGTCTTCTCCACGTCAGTTAGCGTCGGTAAATTGTTAGCCAATGTTTGGGGGATAAACAGTGGCGTAGTAAAAGGGCGATGAGGAGAGACCAGTAGCCCTGGGGTGGACACTTTTCTTCTTTTTAAATGATGAAGATGAGGCGGCATGCCAGACTGGAAGGAGGGCTGCGAAGTTACTGGCCAAAAGCTTGCGTCATTGTAGCGGCCACGCTACTCATGTACTATATAGAAGATGGCTCCTGTAACGTGTTTCTTGGACCTGAAGGTTTGTTTAGATGAAGACCGAACGTTATTGACACCCGATTTATCGTATCAATTATCGTTGGATTACGTGTCGGACTATCATTAACTAGAAGTTTGTCTACACAATGGAGATCTGAAAAATGTCATGGGTATTTGAAAAACAAGGCACATCTCTGAAGACCTTGACATTATTTTCTTTAAACTTTTGCTAACACCTGGAAAACCTGCGCCATTTGATGGGGAATACCAGTCAACTGTAATACTGTTCTCAAATGGCTTAAATTGTAAACATTTTCCAACTTTCAAATTAAATTTCTAATCCAAGCTAATTGAAGCAAGTTTCCAATATAATTAAATGTCGATGTCGTTAAAAATTGTCGAAATATTTTTAGTTTTAAAACGCAAGGCGACAATCCAACTTTTGTGTTCTGGTCTTTAAGTCGTAAAAAAACTTTTTGACAACTTTAGTTGAAGACGATCAAATACTCTTTTCATAAACGCGCAAATTTTTTTTCTTCTCCAGAAAGATTTGCATATCTCACCAGTTCTTCATTCATCTTCCGAAGTCGCTTACTTTTTCCGCACTCCTCAAAAAATTCATTTTGCGTTTTCCACAGCAACTTGGCTCAAACCATCACGAAGTTGAACCCATTCCAGGCAGCAAAGATTCATAGTAATTTATTAACTTTAAATACTGACAACTTTGTACGTCTTATTAACAAACACTACTTTTGCTAGGACTACACGTTTTAACGAACACAAGAAACACAAGGGTTTGAAGGCTTTCATTTAAAATATAATTACCTATATATGAAATGTATATTTAATACACAGCCCCATAAATGTTTTGTGTCACTTTAGCTTACTGGTTTTATATTTGATTCTTGCAGTAATTATTCTATCATATTCTTTCTAGTTCACCCAGTCCTTCATGGTCAGCTTTAACAGCTTCTTATTGTTCACATACGAGTGTTTCAGACTCTTGTTTTGCGCACACCATTTTAAGTGAATTCCTACACATTCTTTAAACAATGTGACGCCAAGTGAATCCTGCCCTACTGAGTGTATTCCGACTAAGGTGACACTAAGTGAATCCTGCCCTGCTGAGTGTACTCCGACTAAATTTAAGCTGTGACTGTCACTGCGGACTAGCGATTCTCTGAGATTTTTACCACATATTCGTTATTGAAGACTTAACCATCAAAGCAGCATTTTCCTAACACAGTCCCAGACAGTCAGCTGTAGGTTTGCTGTGAGGTTTCAGTTTCTCAACGATGATTCTTTCTGGTTTTGTTGTCCCTTTCAAAAGTATATTGATACAACCTAAAGCTTATTCTTCCCTTTTTAATTTTTTTTTAGTTTGAAAATTCACATCCGTTACTTATTTGACCCGAGATATCTGTTCCCGATCCTCTCATTCAGGCGTTGGGTCAAGTAAGATAAGATCTTGTTAATTTGACTCCTGGAGGTTAATTTAAATAAATATATCTTATTTTATCTTATTGCATCTGTTAACAGACGCTACTTCTATACAGAAGATTATTGCGTCCTACGCTTATCTATGGTTTGTGATTAGTCCTGCATTTTTATTAGAGATTTAAATGTTGATAAAGTGTTGGCTTTCCTGGATTCTTCAGGCAATCCATTCCACGCCCGAATTCCGGACGGGAAGACGAAAATTTGTATGTGTTTGTTCTTGCATACGGAATAAGAAAGGTGTTTTTATCCTTATGTCTATCTGAGGGTTGTATTAAGTTATCTTTGTGTTGTATTTATAAATTAGAATTAATTGCTTTATGTATGATTACTTCTTTGCTCTTGGTTCTTCTATCCTCTAGTGTTTCAAGGTTTAATGATTTAACTAATGGTGTTATTCTTGTCAGTCTTGAACGTCCTGCAGTAATAAATCTGGCAGCTATTTTTTGGATTTGTTCTAGTTTATCAATGTTTTCTTTGGTGGATAGGTCCCATACATAGATAGATATATATATATTACTGAATTTAATTTTTAAAATGTAATTACTTAGGTAAAAAGTAAACATGTTATTTTAATTTCAAAATAAACAACATCATGAAATAGTTGTTATTAACTTTTGATCCAAGTAAAATAGAAATCCCATTGAGATAGGCAGTCATAAAGAGAGTTGGTGGGAAAACATTAAAAAGCAAGAAAGATTTTGAAATAGCGATATAGAGAGTGAGATGTAGTGCTTTAAAGACCAACAAAATGTTATAAATTTTTAAAAAATATAGTTGCAGCTAGAATCAAGAAAATAAGGACAACGTATACAATACAAACAATTATACAATACAATAGCTTTTTAAAAAAATATTATATTGAAGACATACTTGTCAGTTTCAATTTACCAGGCATCTGAGAGTTCAGCACACAGTCTTGGAACCTCTGTGGGTTTTAATTGCTTAAATTATCGTAAAAGGATCCTTTTGTTTTGGATTTGATTTCACAGATCTCATGTAATTGTGGAATTGGTGACGTCTTCTGTACGTCATTGTAGTGTAGTCATCAACTGTAATGCAGTCACGCCTGAAGTACTACATTGTAGGGAATCACTTTCGGACTCGAAGGGCTTCTGATTATGTCAACAGCAGCTGTCGTAGACACCAGATATTGATGGCTGCCTTACTTCTTCTTGCGCATGCGAGGCAGTACGAAAAACACGTCAATGCAATATTTTCATTTATCCTGCGCGGCCGGGCGTGCAGATAAATGTCCTACGCCGCGCAGCAGTTTAGATTGTATTTAACACGCAGCAAATTTTAGATAAGTACAAAATAGTGGGTGTAAAATTTTTGCACACATAAATTTATGCTGTTCAACTTTGCACACGAGTTGATTAATTTGCACAAGAACCAACTAACGCTAGAGGTAAAAATTGGTCCCGTAGCTATAAATTACACAGCTCTATGCTAGCATGATTGCACAATGAGTCATAAATTACACAGCTCTATGCCAACATGATTGCACAATGGTACCCCATTCAAATAAGATGAATGACTTATTTTAAAACATCATTTGAATGTATCGTATTCCAATTTTCCTACACAATGAAATAACGCAACGATGGACCTGAAATGCAAACTTTGGTCGATAATCGAAGACAAATACAAGTTTTGGGGATAGAAAACAATTTTTAGAAAACAATTATTTATAAAAACAATTTTTCCTTTTCAACATGGCGAACTTCGTACAGTCCAGTTTTGAACTCGTATCTGTTTGTTTTATTGTTTCTTTGTTCATCGAGGCCACCTATTTGTTGGCCACAATGTACTGGTTTCTTTGTTCATCGAGGCCACCTATTTGTTGGCCACAATGTACTGGTTTCTTTGTTCATCGAGGCCACCTATTTGTTGGCCACAATGTACTGGTTTCTTTGTTCATCGAGGCCACCTATTTGTTGGCCACAATGTACTGGTTTCTTTGTTCATCGAGGCCACCTATTTGTTGGCCACAATGTACTGGTTTCTTTGTTCATCGAGGCCACCTATTTGTTGGCCACAATGTACTGGTTTCTTTGTTCATCGAGGCCACCTATTTGTTGGCCACAATGTACTGGTTTCTTTGTTCATCGAGGCCACCTATTTGTTGGCCACAATGTACTGGTTTCTTTGTTCATCGAGGCCACCTATTTGTTGGCCACAATGTACTGGTTTCTTTGTTCATCGAGGCCACCTATTTGTTGGCCACAATGTACTGGTTTCTTTGTTCATCGAGGCCACCTATTTGTTGGCCACAATGTACTGGTTTCTTTGTTCATCGAGGCCACCTATTTGTTGGCCACAATGTACTGGTTTCTTTGTTCATCGAGGCCACCTATTTGTTGGCCACAATGTACTGGTTTCTTTGTTCATCGAGGCCACCTATTTGTTGGCCACATAGTACTGGTTTCTTTGTTCATCGAGGCCACCTATTTGTTGGCCACAATGTACTGGTTTCTTTGTTCATCGAGGCCACCTATTTGTTGGCCACAATGTACTGGTTTCTTTGTTCATCGAGGCCACCTATTTGTTGGCCACAATGTACTGGTTTCTTTGTTCATCGAGGCCACCTATTTTGTTGGCCACAATGTACTGGTTTCTTTGTTCATCGAGGCCACCTATTTGTTGGCCACATGTACTGGTTTCTTTGTTCATCGAGGCCACCTATTTGTTGGCCACAATGTACTGGTTTCTTTGTTCATCGAGGCCACCTATTTGTTGGCCACAATGTACTGGTTTCTTTGTTCATCGAGGCCACCTATTTGTTGGCCACAATGTACTGGTTTCTTTGTTCATCGAGGCCACCTATTTGTTGGCCACAATGTACTGGTTTCTTTGTTCATCGAGGCCACCTATTTGTTGGCCACAATGTACTGGTTTCTTTGTTCATCGAGGCCACCTATTTGTTGGCCACAATGTACTGGTTTCTTTGTTCATCGAGGCCACCTATTTGTTGGCCACAATGTACTGGTTTCTTTGTTCATCGAGGCCACCTATTTGTTGGCCACAATGTACTGGTTTCTTTGTTCATCGAGGCCACCTATTTGTTGGCCACAATGTACTGGTTTCTTTGTTCATCGAGGCCACCTATTTGTTGGCCACAATGTACTGGTTTCTTTGTTCATCGAGGCCACCTATTTGTTGGCCACAATGTACTGGTTTCTTTGTTCATCGAGGCCACCTATTTGTTGGCCACAATGTACTGGTTTCTTTGTTCATCGAGGCCACCTATTTGTTGGCCACAATGTACTGGTTTCTTTGTTCATCGAGGCCACCTATTTGTTGGCCACAATGTACTGGTTTCTTTGTTCATCGAGGCCACCTATTTGTTGGCCACAATGTACTGGTTTCTTTGTTCATCGAGGCCACCTATTTGTTGGCCACAATGTACTGGTTTCTTTGTTCATCGAGGCCACCTATTTGTTGGCCACAATGTACTGGTTTCTTTGTTCATCGAGGCCACCTATTTGTTGGCCACAATGTACTGGTTTCTTTGTTCATCGAGGCCACCTATTTGTTGGCCACAATGTACTGGTTTCTTTGTTCATCGAGGCCACCTATTTGTTGGCCACAATGTACTGGTTTCTTTGTTCATCGAGGCCACCTATTTGTTGGCCACAATGTACTGGTTTCTTTGTTCATCGAGGCCACCTATTTGTTGGCCACAATGTACTGGTTTCTTTGTTCATCGAGGCCACCTATTTGTTGGCCACAATGTACTGGTTTCTTTGTTCATCGAGGCCACCTATTTGTTGGCCACAATGTACTGGTTTCTTTGTTCATCGAGGCCACCTATTTGTTGGCCACAATGTACTGGTTTCTTTGTTCATCGAGGCCACCTATTTGTTGGCCACAATGTACTGGTTTCTTTGTTCATCGAGGCCACCTATTTGTTGGCCACAATGTACTGGTTTCTTTGTTCATCGAGGCCACCTATTTGTTGGCCACAATGTACTGGTTTCTTTGTTCATCGAGGCCACCTATTTGTTGGCCACAATGTACTGGTTTCTTTGTTCATCGAGGCCACCTATTTGTTGGCCACAATGTACTGGTTTCTTTGTTCATCGAGGCCACCTATTTGTTGGCCACAATGTACTGGTTTCTTTGTTCATCGAGGCCACCTATTTGTTGGCCACAATGTACTGGTTTCTTTGTTCATCGAGGCCACCTATTTGTTGGCCACAATGTACTGGTTTCTTTGTTCATCGAGGCCACCTATTTGTTGGCCACAATGTACTGGTTTCTTTGTTCATCGAGGCCACCTATTTGTTGGCCACAATGTACTGGTTTCTTTGTTCATCGAGGCCACCTATTTGTTGGCCACAATGTACTGGTTTCTTTGTTCATCGAGGCCACCTATTTGTTGGCCACAATGTACTGGTTTCTTTGTTCATCGAGGCCACCTATTTGTTGGCCACAATGTACTGGTTTCTTTGTTCATCGAGGCCACCTATTTGTTGGCCACAATGTACTGGTTTCTTTGTTCATCGAGGCCACCTATTTGTTGGCCACAATGTACTGGTTTCTTTGTTCATCGAGGCCACCTATTTGTTGGCCACAATGTACTGGTTTCTTTGTTCATCGAGGCCACCTATTTGTTGGCCACAATGTACTGGTTTCTTTGTTCATCGAGGCCACCTATTTGTTGGCCACAATGTACTGGTTTCTTTGTTCATCGAGGCCACCTATTTGTTGGCCACAATGTACTGGTTTCTTTGTTCATCGAGGCCACCTATTTGTTGGCCACAATGTACTGGTTTCTTTGTTCATCGAGGCCACCTATTTGTTGGCCACAATGTACTGGTTTCTTTGTTCATCGAGGCCACCTATTTGTTGGCCACAATGTACTGGTTTCTTTGTTCATCGAGGCCACCTATTTGTTGGCCACAATGTACTGGTTTCTTTGTTCATCGAGGCCACCTATTTGTTGGCCACAATGTACTGGTTTCTTTGTTCATCGAGGCCACCTATTTGTTGGCCACAATGTACTGGTTTCTTTGTTCATCGAGGCCACCTATTTGTTGGCCACAATGTACTGGTTTCTTTGTTCATCGAGGCCACCTATTTGTTGGCCACAATGTACTGGTTTCTTTGTTCATCGAGGCCACCTATTTGTTGGCCACAATGTACTGGTTTCTTTGTTCATCGAGGCCACCTATTTGTTGGCCACAATGTACTGGTTTCTTTGTTCATCGAGGCCACCTATTTGTTGGCCACAATGTACTGGTTTCTTTGTTCATCGAGGCCACCTATTTGTTGGCCACAATGTACTGGTTTCTTTGTTCATCGAGGCCACCTATTTGTTGGCCACAATGTACTGGTTTCTTTGTTCATCGAGGCCACCTATTTGTTGGCCACAATGTACTGGTTTCTTTGTTCATCGAGGCCACCTATTTGTTGGCCACAATGTACTGGTTTCTTTGTTCATCGAGGCCACCTATTTGTTGGCCACAATGTACTGGTTTCTTTGTTCATCGAGGCCACCTATTTGTTGGCCACAATGTACTGGTTTCTTTGTTCATCGAGGCCACCTATTTGTTGGCCACAATGTACTGGTTTCTTTGTTCATCGAGGCCACCTATTTGTTGGCCACAATGTACTGGTTTCTTTGTTCATCGAGGCCACCTATTTGTTGGCCACAATGTACTGGTTTCTTTGTTCATCGAGGCCACCTATTTGTTGGCCACAATGTACTGGTTTCTTTGTTCATCGAGGCCACCTATTTGTTGGCCACAATGTACTGGTTTCTTTGTTCATCGAGGCCACCTATTTGTTGGCCACAATGTACTGGTTTCTTTGTTCATCGAGGCCACCTATTTGTTGGCCACAATGTACTGGTTTCTTTGTTCATCGAGGCCACCTATTTGTTGGCCACAATGTACTGGTTTCTTTGTTCATCGAGGCCACCTATTTGTTGGCCACAATGTACTGGTTTCATTGTTCATCGAGGCCACCTATTTGTTGGCCACAATGTACTGGTTTCTTTGTTCATCGAGGCCACCTATTTGTTGGCCGCAATGTACTGGTTTCTTTGTTCATCGAGGCCACCTATTTGTTGGCCGCAATGTACTGGTTTCTTTGTTCATAGAGGCCACCTATTTGTTGGCCACAATGTACTGGTTTCATTGTCCACTTTGTTTACTTCAAACTAATACAGGCCTTGCTCTTCTATTTCCTTGAAACCACATGACTGTTGTCATTCATTTATTATGCTATTTCCAAGTCATTTTCAGTGACTTGTAAAGTTTGTTTTCTTTTTAAATTTTAGTACCGTCGGTATTATGACCTTGAGGTGTCCCCTTTGATTTGATTTTCTAAAAATACATGTTTTCATTTGTGTTTTCCCCTCAAGGTGAAATTATGACAAAGTCCTTGGACCCTCTGAATACAAAACAAATTTTTCTTTTAAATTGTGTTTTTGACGGCATTTGTATAAAGTGCAGCCACGACTTGAAGATAAACAATGATCACGTGGTACGATTGGCTGTTATACAATGTTCACGTGATAAGGATGGCTAATAAAAATGTTCGAAGACAGTCTCGTGATTTAAAAAAAAATTAATTCTTTAAAACTTTTTCTTGTCCTTTTGGACAACTTTATCTCCAAAGTCTAGACGCATGGTTTATTTCTGTCCAACTTGTACATTTATCTTAGGAACGTCATTAATGTGCCAGATGACCAGAGAATCTTAATTAGGGAGGAAATAGAAGTGAGAAACACATTTTCCAAATGATATTGCATTGTTTTTTTACAGAATGCACTTTATTTTCTTTGTGGAGACTATCAAATCACATTATAAGTTTTTGTTTCTTGTTTGTGACGATGTATTGGTGGATGATTTAACTTTTGTGTCGGGGGGTGGGGGGCGTGAGGATGAGTGTATGCAGGAATTGGGGGTGGGGGTTTGAGTGTATGCAGGAATTGGGGGTGGGGGGTTGAGTGTATGCAGGAATTGGGGGTGGGGGTTTGAGTGTATGCAGGAATTGGGGGTGGGGGGTTTGAGTGTATGCAGGAATTGGGGGTGGGGGGTTTGAGTGTATGCAGGAATTGGGGGTGTGGGGGTTTGAGTGTATGCAGGAATTGGGGGTGTGGGGGTGAGTGTATGCAGGAATTGGGGGTGGGGGTGAGTGTATGCAGGAATTTGGGGTGTGGGGGTGAGTGTATGCATGCATTGGGGGTGGGGGTGAGTGTATGCAGGAATTGGGGGTGGGGGGTGAGTGTATGCAGGAATTGGGGGTGGGGGGTGAGTGTATGCAGAAATTGGGGGTGTGGGGGTGAGTGTATGCAGGAATTGGGGGTGGGGGGTGAGTGTATGCAGGAATTGGGGGTGTGGGGGTGAGTGTTTGCAGGAATTGGAGGTGTGTGGGGGGGGGTGAGTGTATGCAGGAATTGGGGGTAGGGGTGAGTGTAAGCAGGACTAATGAAGCTTGAAAAATTGTAAATATGAAAACCTGTCTGTCGAAATGTTTTCACAATCTGCTGTGTACGTCAGACCTGCTGTGTACGTCTGACTTGCTGTGTACGTCAGACCTGCTGTGTACGTCAGATCCTCTGTGTACGTCAGATCTGTTGTGTACGTCAGAAATGCTGTGTATGTCAGATCTGCTGTGTACGTCCAATTTGCTATTTACATTAGTCCTGGTGTTTACGTCAGACTTGCGGTGTATGTCAGATCTGCTGTGTACTTCAGACTTGCTGTGTACGTCAGATCTGCTGTGTACGTCAGACGAGCTGTTTACATCAGTCCTGGTGTTTACGTCAGACCTTCTTTGTAAATCAGACCTGCTCTGTCTGCTGTGTACGTCAGACTTGCTGTGTACGTCAGACTTGCGGTGTACGTCAGACCTGCTGTGTACGTCAGATCCTCTGTGTACGTCAGACGTGCTGTGTCTGCTGTGTACGTCAAACCTGCTGTGATTTCAGACTGCTTAAAAATTATTATAATGCAAAGCGTTATTGTGTTTTCGCTGATTGAATCATATTGAAAAAAAACAGTTTGAGAATAATTGTTTCCAATGTCTTATAAAAGTGCAATCTTTTATTTTTCCATAAAAATTTATGATTGAAATTTGAGTATATATTTAATATTTTAAAAAAACGTACAACTTTATTTGCCTTGGTTGTAAGAGAACAAAGTGGACAGACACGTAGTCCCTGGTGGTGGAAGTGTTTCCGGTGTCAAACCTATCTCAATGTTCCCCCACTTGACGTTCGGCTGATACTTGGCTGGTTTCACTGCTAGTCAACTGACGTCACTGCCGACTACACATGGCCTCCTACTAATGTTTTTTTTATTTGAGGGCAGTCCATAAAGTACGTCACGCTCCAGAGGGGGGAGGGGTAACAGAAAGTGTGACAGTTTGTGACAGGGGGAGGGGGGGGGTCCGGCCATCTGTGATGTAACGCTGTTTTATATTAATTTTTGATTATTTTTTTAATAAAAAACAAAAACAATTTTTTCGAAATTGTGACGTACTTTGGGGGGGGGGAGGGTCCATGATGTGTGACAGTTTGTGACAGGGAGGAGGGGGGAGTAAAAAATGGTCAAAAATAGCGTGACGTACTTTATGGACGGCCCCCTTGGCTGTTTTTCCCCCCACATTTATTTTCTCTTAACTAATGTATTCTCACACTTTGAAATCGCATAAGTTGAAATTAAAAGTTTTATATAGTCATCATCATCAATAGAGATTGGAAGACAGCAGTAGTGCTTCTACCATTAAATGGTATTCTTATAATCATTCTTGCTTTAAAAAAATATATTCGAGGGGGATACTATAAAAGCGTTTGTGACCCATCACTAAAGTTTAGGAAATTAATGGACATTTTGGCTCATCTGCTCTCATCACGCAAATTTTACCAGATCTCAAGATTTCGTACCATTCGTACAAGCCATTTTATTTTTTATTTTTGACCTTTTAATTTATCCAGAAAGCCGAACGTGGCTCTAAATCTTCAGATTTCTAGACAAACAGACAGACAGACAAACAGACAGACAGACAGACAGACAGATAGATAAACAGATGGATTGATTATCGACATACAGACAGACCAATGATAGAAAGACACGCATATTGTAATGGAACGATATAAGATAAATTACGATGTAACAAGTAGGCTAACTTGTAATTATTGGAGCTATCGATTTGTGAAGCACTCAGCGAGAAAAGTGCTAACCAAACCAACTTCCTGTTTAGCTATGGGAAATTTCCTCTCATGGCCTAGATTGTGCTACCCCACCCTACCCCACAATGTACCAAAAAGTAAGACAATACTCTTGATATACTAACAAGTCATCCAAAGTTTGGATTTATCTTAATTATGTGACCCAAATTTAGGAACACGACATTATCCTGAACACAGAGAATGATTACGAGGACGCACATTTTTAAAGAGAATGATTATGTGCTTCAAAAAACATCATTTCATAATTAAATCTACCAGAAAATATTTATTGTGTCGAGGACAGCAATGACTTTGTAAAGGTTGAAAATATAAGATGGAAAATTTTTATTAAGATATGCCCCATTATACAAAATATTCTAAAAAGACGTTGTTAGGAAATCATCCGTAAACATTTCGAAGACAAACTTTTTAAAATTTGATTTATTCATAGAATATCATCAGAACCTTATCTTGTACCCAGGTGGTTGAGGTGGTTAACTTTAACTTACATTATATAGACAAGCAGGAAAGAGTTGTCTAGCGACGTGATTGACCATGCTACGATCATAGCGGTCCGTCAAGTGACCCCACTAACATGTCACTTCCTCATGAAAAGATATTCAATCGGCTAAACCATGGTCAGGTATTACAAAAGATATTCAATCGGCTAAACCATGGTCAGGTATTACATTAGAATCGCATATCGTTCCTCTCAGTACTTATCACATCTATTTGAAATATTCTTTCAATCTTGTAGAAAACTAAAGTTAATTCCAGAAATGTTGTTGACTGTAGTTCGTTGACCTATGTTTCAAAGTCCTGGACATTTAGGTTTAACGCCTTAAATATTTTCATTTTTGTTTTAGGTCAAGCAGTAAAATAGATTTAAAAGCAAGATTAATCACGTATGTTGCCCACCGTCGTTTTACCAAGTGGCTGTAAAAAACCAAAAACCAAAAAACAACAAAATAAAAACCGCAAAAAAAAAGAAACGCAGAATCGGTCCAACATAAGTACGCCGCAAGTGGATGCAGACGCCAATGCGCACGATCGGTTTAAATTTTAAATTTTCAGATTATATTTTAGAGTTTTCCCTTTACTGTCTATTGGAAATGAGATTCTAAAGAAAACGAGAATTGTCGATTTGTTTCTCCGTGCCATAATTCTAATTTATTTATCTTTTCGTCCACCTCTCTTCCACTTTATCTTTAATAGGTGTACTTTCCTGCTGTGGTAATTGACGTTTTTAGCTCGTGACGTTTACGTGTTATGAAAGATTCAGAAAATAAACATATTTTGGAATGCCCGTGAGATAGCTTTACATAATTTTAAACGTTATTGGAGGACAAAACAATTTGAGTATCTCTTAATCTGGTCGCGGATACAATAATAAAAGGTTTTAAGCTGTTAAAGTTAGGAGTAACGTGACTCTTAAATTTGGTCGTAAGTCTTATTTAGTCTCATTCCTTTATTTAGTCTCATTAGATTGGTAATTGAGTTGAAATGGTCATACATAAAAATATAATAATTATTTTATTGTTGTCACATTTCCATTTTAATTCGTTTTAACAAACTTAGTCCTCCAACAAAGCTCAGGCTACACAGAGCTCTCGTTACAACTATTGTCCTGTATGCATGTGAGACATCGACACTACTGGCAACCATTGAAATAAGCTGCAGTTATTTGAAAAGAAATGCATTCGGAAAAATCTCCATATCTCCTATTTACAACAAAAGATCAATGGATATGTCTGGGAACAATTAAACTCTATTGCGGGTCATCAAGAAACCATCAAAACAACAATTAAGAGACGTACGATGGCATGGTTCGGTCATGTACTGCGACATGATACCCTGACAAAAATTATCCTTCAAGGCACTGTAGAAGGGGGTCGGCGAAGAGGTCGACAACGGAAAAGCAGGCTGGACAACATAAAGGAATGGACAGGGATGAAATTGCATGAATTATTTGCCGCCGCTCAAAATTGGCATTTGTGGAGATCGTTATCTGTTGATGTGCCCATGCGCTCTCCCAACGACCGCGACGGTCAAGGGACGGATGATGATGAGGAGTTGTCACATTTCCGCTTTTAATTCGTTTTATCAAACTTAAATCCAAACCATTAAAAACTATAATTATCAATGTCACAATGGTCTCTCTTTTGAGCTATAAACTGCACTAATCTAAGTGTTGAATGATTCCAATCTGTGATCAAACAAATAGTTAACAAAGGTAGCAAATATATTTGTAAAAATAGCATATTATAGGCCAGTGTCACACGTCAGTGTTACGGTGAGGACATTAAGGGCTGCAAGAAAAGTGAAAGAAGAACAGAATAGTTGTGTAGGGTTTTACAAAGTTACACCTTAAATGCTAATTATTTTTTAAAACAATTCTTTATTGAGATGTTACTTTGTTTAATTTGTCAAACTATTGCTCCGATGATACCTTCGTTTATTGAAATGTTCCTTTGTTTAATATATCAAAGTATTGCTGTGCTGATACCTTCGTTTCTAAATTAATCAATATGAATTCTAAATATTTGAAATTTTAATTTGCATTTTTCGCTTTCTTGTCCGTGATGTGGATGAGGCGTAATAGTCGGTGAAATAATTCTTAAGAATCGCAAGACTAGAGTAAGAACTGGGAGATAATTAGAAGTACAGGGAAGCAGGAGAAAGTTGTATGTAATAAACTTACACAGCTTAAACTCTTTATTTCAAACAGTAAAAATCTGTGTTTGAATAGTTCTAAAAATAACGATTTAACTGTATATACGTTACTTTAAAAGTGTGAAATTCAGGCGTTTTATAGAATGCCTAGGCAATGTATAGAATACCTGATGGTTTCAGGAAAAGTATGAAATGATTGCTATTTCATA
>CALYLW010002089.1:0-69541 GCA_944989445.1 Ampullaceana balthica
ACTCATTCAATTCATACAAATGTAATAACACACCAATTTGGTCCTGTTTAGTGACTCATTCAATTCATACAAATGTAATAACACACCAATTTGGTCCCTGTTTAGTGACTCATTCAATTCATACAAATGTAATAACACACCAATTTGGCCCTGTTTAGCGACTCATTCAATTCATACAAATGTAATAACACACCAATTTGGTCCTGTTTAGCGACTCATTCAATTCATACAAATGTAATAACACACCAATTTGGCCCTGTTTAGCGACTCATTCAATTCATACAAATGTAATAACACATTAGATCAGAAATTGTCCAATAATTCTTAATTTTTGGAAGAAATTGAAATTTAAATACAAGATTGCCGTGGACAGTCATACGAAATTGCTGCAAATATGAGTGGGAAGTATAACGGAGTCCAGATTATCCTTCGTGAGAAGTGCAGTGTTGCTCATTATGTGCCGTGCACAGCTCATTCCCTTAATGTGGTTGGGAAAAGTGCATCAAAAGGTAATTCTGCTGCAGACAGATTTTTTTCCTACTGCAAAATCTTTACTGGCTTGTTGCATCTACTCATCGTTGGCAAGTAATTCAAAAACTCCTGAAAGGGTTACATGTTAACAAAGCCTTGTCTGACACAAGATGGTCAGCCCGACATGATGCTGTAAGGTCTGTTAATAAATCATAACCTTGAGAATATTGCAGCACTAGAAGAGTTGGCAAATAGCGAAAATAAGCCACGTGACAGTCGACTTAAAGGAGAAGGATTTCGAAAGGAATTTGAACAACTGGAATTCACTATTTTACTTGAAATTTGGGAAACAATTTTAGAAACTTTCAGAAAACGAATGTATCCTTTCAAGAGCGGGAAATATCTTTGAATTCAGCCATATTTTAAAAAAAATCTCTCCTTGCGTTTGTTAAAAGACAGCGTACTGAATTTGATTTCTATGAAGATAAAGGAAAGTCCGTTGAGAAAGAGTATAAAAATTTTCAATACGATTAAAAAAGATAAAGTGTCAGTTTGATGAATGGGCATCTGCCGAAACAGTATTTTCCTCGAGACAAAAATTCAAGGTTGAGGTATTTCTCTTAATCATTGACAAACTTTGTTTAGCCCTACAACATCGGTTATACGCATATAAAGACTTCCATGAGAAATTTGGCTTTCGTACAAACCTAACTGAGCTCAGCAATTACACTTTCGGGTTGTTAGCAGCCAAGTTAATAGAAAAAAACTCCAGTGATTTCGAATACTGATTTCCTTAAGAATTAGTTCAATTTTCAGAACTCTTCAAACAAATTATTGTCCAACCCCAGGCTCTGGGTAAGGAACAGGAAGTAGGACAAAGCGAACTCAAAACACATGCTCAGTGCTAAAAATGTTGCTGTTTTTGAATAAGCAAAATTTTACACAGCCCTTTCCAAATGTACAACAACACTTCGCATCTATCTCTCAGTGATGACATCAAACTGCAGCGGAGAGCGATCATTTTCAAAGTTGAAAAGAATAAAAAATGAAGTTAGAAGTTACATGTGACAACAAAGACTGAGTCTGATTTCTCTAATGAGCATTGAAAAGGAAATGGTCAGCTCTTTTAGCTTTACTGATCCAGCCTTGTTATATCATCTGGGAATGTGTCATCATATGGATTACCTTAACAATGTGTGGCCTTAATTCGGTTATAGAAAAAAACAACAACAAATCCTAGTGGTTAGTATTATAACATTATGTGGGTCAATCTAAAAGTGTGTGTCGCTGTTTGTGGTTTATATTAAGGCCGATACATAACCCTGTCCTTTATTTTTTTGGTTTATATTAAGGCCGATACATAGCCCTGTCCTTTATTTTTGTTGTTTATATTAAGGCCGATACATAACCCTGTCCTTTATTTTTAAAAAAAAATGTGTATATAACCGAAAAAGTAATGCAGTCAGAATAAAATACAAACAAAGTTTACATGTACATCTGTAACATCAGACATAAGTCTGTACAAAAAGTGTTATTTAATAAAGTCTATCACTACACGAATGTATCCCTTCAAGAGCAGGGAATATCTTTGAATTCAGGCATATTTTAAAAAAATCTGTCATTGAGTTTGTTAAAAGACAGCGAACTGAATTTGATTTTATGAAGATAAAGGAAAGGGCAAGTCCGTTGAGAAAGAGTATAAAAATCTTCAATACGATCAAAAAAGATAAAGTGTCAGTTTGATGAACAGCCATCAGCCGAAACAGTATTTTCTCCGAGAAAAAAATTCAAAGGTTGAGGTCTTTCTCTTAATCATTGACAAACTTTGTTTAGCCCTACAACATTGGTTATACGCATATAAAGAATTCCATGAGAAATTTGGCTTTCGTTCAAACCTAACTGAGCTCAGCAATGACACTCTCAGATTGTTAGCAGCCAAGTTAATAGAAAAAAACTCAAGCGATTTCGAAGACTTATTTTCTTATGAATTAGTGAAATTTTCAGAACTCTTCAAAAAAGTTAATGTCCAACCCCAGGCTCTGGGTCAGGAACAGGAAATGGGACAATGTCAACTCAAAGCACGTTCTCAGAGCTAAAAACGTTGCTGTTTTTTAATGAGCAAAATTGTCCTTTCAAAATGAAAAATAACACTTCGCATCTATCTCTCAATGATGACATCAAACTGCAGCGGAGAGCGATCATTTTCAAAGTTGAAAAGAATAAAAAATGAAGTTAGAAGTTACATGTGACAACAAAGACTGAGTCTGATTTCTCTAATGAGCATTGAAAAGGAAATGGTCAGCTCTTTTAGCTTTACTGACTTTGACATGAAAAAAGTTCGCAAACGAAATTTATAGGTTTGAAATAAATAATAAACATTTTAATGAATTTTATATTCATTTAACTTTATATTAATTAAAATGACTTCTATTTAATGTTTTGTCTTATTACACTCTGCCTTACAATTTACAGTATTATATTAGCTGCTAGTAATACTTTTATTTAACCTGGCTGGACTGGGCCCCAGTTTGAATTGCAGCTTGGGGCCCCATGCAATCTTAATCCGCCCCTGGTCTGAAAGCTGAATTTTGTACTTTCTGTAGTTTTTCAATGCATTGTTTTGGCGCACCTGACAGAAGAGAATTGCAATAACCAATACTAGCTATAACAAGAGCACAGACTAGAGTTTGTGTTGTACTAACTGTTAAGGGTTGACGTATTTAGCAGATCTGACGGATGGTGGTGTAGGAGAGCTACAGATCTGACGAATGGTGGTGTAGGAGAGCTACAGATGTGATTGATGAAGTTGTTGTTAAACATAATTTATATAGCTAGGCTCAAAACGCTTTACAAACAAATAGTAATACTCCTGAGATTGTTATGACCACATCCAGTCCATCTCTCTTATCTGATTCCTAGTTTATACTTTATAGCTCCTCATCTCTGTGGCTATTTGTGTTGGTTTACCAGTCTCTCACATCGCGCGTACTATCAATGAGTCATTGACGGTGGTGGTTCTGGTAGAGATGATGGATGTCGGTTTAATGGCTTCAAGATTCTGACTTCGACTGCTAGACGTCATTCATTCCTATGTTTAAATTCAACATTGCAGCACTAAACTTCATCGGCTTTTTAAAATCAATACCTAGGTTTAGAGCAATAAAACCGCATCGATTTTCGACATCATTTGTCGTTTTAAGAGAAATAAAAATTGACACATTTAAAAAAAAATTAAACCTAGGTCAAGGTCCAGCTAAATAGTCGTATTTTGCACAAGGGAAGGCTTTGAACACCTATTAGATGGAAAAAACCCAACTATTTTCAATTGACACAGTTTTGATTCAGTTTACATCCCTCCGGTCACTTTTAAAGTAATAAATTTAATTTATACAAATTACCTTTAACGTTGCATTTGTTGAGCCATTACATTTGTCCAAAAAAAAGTATAATCCAAGTAGATGAAGGTTCAGGAATAAAAAAGGGAAGACTGCGCCGGGCATTACATTTAGAAACAATTTCAAATGACAGATGAGTAAAAAGGTAAACCACAAAAACAACAGAGGACAACGGCTCAAGGGAAGACCTAGGCTTAGATAGATGGATGATGTAGAGAAAGATATACAACAACGGCTCAAGGGAAGACCTAGGCTTAGATGGATGGATGATGTAGAGAAAGATATACAACAACGGCTCAAGGGAAGACCTAGGCTTAGATAGATGGATGATGTAGAGAAAGATATACAACAACGGCTCAAGGGAAGACCTTGGCTTAGATAGGTGGATGATGTAGAGAAAGATATACAACAATGGCTCAAGGGAAGACGTAGGCTTAGATGGATGAATGATGTAGAGAAAGATATACAACAACGGCTCAAGTGAAGACCTAGGCTTAGATGGATGGATGATGTAGAGAAAGATCTACAACAACGGCTCAAGAGAAGACTTAGGCTTAGATGGATGGATGATGTAGAGAAAGATATACAACAACGGCTCAAGGGAAGACCTAGGCTTAGATGGATGGATGATGTAGAGAAAGATATACAACAACGGCTCAAGGGAAGACCTAGGCTTAGATAGATGGATGATGTAGAGAAAGATATACAACAACGGCTCAAGGGAAGACCTAGGCTTAGATGGATAGATGATGTAGAGAAAGATATACAACAACGGCTCAAGGGAAGACCAAGGCTTAGATGGATGGATGATGTAGAGAAAGATATACAACAACGGCTCAAGGGAAGACCTAGGCTTGGATGGATGGATGATGTAGAGAAAGATATACAACAACGGCTCAAGGGAAGACCTAGGCTTAGATGGATAGATGATGTAGAGAAATATATACAACAACGGCTCAAGTGAAGACCTAGGCTTAGATGGATGGAGGATGTAGAGAAAGATCTACAACAACGGCTCAAGGGAAGACCTAGGCTTAGATGGATGGATGATGTAGAGAAAGATATACAACAACGGCTCAAGGGAAGACCAAGGCTTAGATGGGTGGATGATGTAGAGAAATATATACAACAACGGCTCAAGGGAAGACCAAGGCTTAGATGGGTGGATGATGTAGAGAAAGATATACAACAACGGCTCAAGGGAAGACCAAGGCTTAGATGGATGGATGATGTAGAGAAAGATATACAACAACCGCTCAAGGGAAGACCAAGGCTTAGATGGATGGATGATGTAGAGAAAGATATACAACAACGGCTCAAGGGAAGACCTAGACTTAGATGGATGGATGATGTAGAGAAAGATCTACAACAACTGGACATCCAATGTTGGAGACGAAAGGCGTTGATTAGGGCTGAGTGGAAGGACGTGGTGAGGCAGGTCCAAGCCCTACATGGGCTGAGTGGAAGGACGTGGTGAGGGAGGTCCAAGCCCTACATGGGCTGAGTGGAAGGACGTGGTGAGGCAGGTCCAAGCCCTCCATGGGCTGAGTGGAAGGACGTGGTGAGGCAGGTCCAAGCCCTACATGGGCTGAGTTGAAGGACGTTGTGAGAGAGTCAAAAGCCCTATTAGGGCTAAGTAGAAGGAGGTGGTGAGGGAGGCCCAAGACCAACATGGGTTGTAGCACCACAGGGAGGGATGATAGATGAAGGTTAAAAGCTAAAATATTATTAAACCATATTTACACTTTCACCACAACAAATATTTTATAAAGTAAAACTTGGGTTAGAATTTAAACAAAAAATATTTTAATTTATAAAATAAAAAAAACAAACTATTTGTTTATTTGAATTCGATAACTTTTTTTTATTGTTTATATGTTAGTTCTCGTTATTTGTATTGATATATGCATTTTATCTAAACTGAATAGTTTGTTGGTATGAAAACATGTGGCTGGTGTGGTCTAATATTGGTTTGGGGTGTACATTATTGTGGTGTGTGGTAACATGTGGTTGGTGTTGTCATATGTGGATTTGGGGTGTACATTATTGTGGTGTGTGGTAACATGTGGGTAGTTTGGTCATATGTGGGTAGTGTGGTAACATGTGGGTAGTGTGGTAACATGTGGGTTTGGGGTGTACATTATTGTGGGTTGTGGTAACATGTGCGCCCCCAGTCTATCACGCCCATGTGCGCCCCCAGTCTATCACGTCCATGTGCGCCCCTAGTACCAGTATTTCACACCCACCTCTAACTGTTTTTGTCAATAAAACATAGTCACACACAATTATTAATCTATGTTTTAAAAAATAAATCAGCGACTATTTATATAACGTGTAAAAACTATTGTTTCTTGCCATTGATAACATCAATTTTAACGCCCCATGTTCGCCCAAAGCTTAATTATTGGCACCCCTATCTCCAACAATTCCATCTACTGTATTAATAACACTATATCTTTTGTTCTATATTTATTTCAGTAAGTTAGTGTATTAATAACACTATATCTTTTGTTCTCTATTTATTACAGTAAGTTCTTATTGAAACTGTGACTATATAAACATTATCATGTTTTGAAAGTTGAATTAGACTCTAATACATCAAATTATCACCACCAACAACACGCCTCATGTACACTCTCACCTTCCATATCGGCACCCACACCACCAACAACACGCCTCATGTACACTCTCACCTTTCATATTGGCACACACACCACCAACAACACGCCTCATGTACACTCTCACCTTCCATATCGGCACACACACCACCAACAACACGCCTCATGTACACTCTCACCTTCCATATCGGGACCCACACCACCAACAACACGCCTTATGTACACTCTCACCTTCCATATAGGGCACCCACACCACCAACAACACGCCTCATGTACACTCTCACCTTCCATATCGACACCCACACCACCGACAAACATGTAACATCTTGTAATAGTATAAGAATTTCTTTTTATATTTTAATACGTTTCCTTTCTTTTACATTTGGACATTGTTGTATTTTAAGTCAAATTTAATATTTCATTCTATAAAAGTATCAACTAGTTTAGTATTTTAAACAGTTTATTTTATTGATTACTATTTTATTGTGTTTAATTTCATAAGACAAAATAAACAAGTAAAAATGAAGTGTTTGACTGTTTTATATTATTATTGTTTGTGTGTTTATGTTTATTTATAAATGTATTTACATAAACGGAAATGTTTGCTGATATGAAAACATTTGCGTGGTGTGGTCATGTGTGTATTTGGGGTGTACATTATTGTGGTGTGTGGGAAAATATGGATGATTTTCAATTTCTGATTCAACCAGCTTTTTCGGTACATCAGTGTTGACAAGCCTGTACTGTGATTGCTTCAGTGTGGGATATTTAAACAAATCAATCTTCTTATATCATCGGCGAATGTTTCGTCATATGGGGGAACATATAAATGTGACGTCATAGTGCGGTTATAGAAAAGCATTTGTCTTAATCCTAGTGGTTAGTAATTTTACAATATCTGGATAAATCTAAAAGTATCTGACACTGTTTGTGGTTTAATATTGAGGTTCTCATCTTATCTTATCTATACAGACGCTCTTTCTATGCAGAAGTTAATTGCGGCCACAGACCATGACAGATGATCTGTTGGCAAGTGATGCAGTGTTCACAGGCCACGGCTTTGTGTGTTCCACGCATTACCCAGCCGCCTAACTAGTGTTAGGTACCCATTCGGAGCTGGGTGACCCAGGGACGCGCTAGACCCAGGGTCGCCCTAGACCCAGGGAACAAATCCTTGTCTTCACATGGATTCGAACCCGTGACCATCGGTACGCGAGTCAAGCGCGCTGCCACTCGACCCACCGCATCCCCACGGTGGTTAATGGATACCCAATTTATTATTTAAATAAAAACGTTATATGTATTTAAAACCAAATTTAAAAAACCCGTAAAAAAACACGTTTTTTTACTATAAATCCTTTACGTACGAGAAGTAACTAAACGAATGTTCTTTATATTACGCAGAGCAAGACCATCCAAAAATACACAATTGTAGTTGTGTCGTAAAACATGTTTAATATAATGCGCACCGATCAGGAATATGTTTACAAAAAATGTTGTCAATAAAATACGCACCTTATTGCGCGACAGAAACGTCGTTCAATATAATACGCACCGCGACACTCTATCTCAAAAAATAACATGATACATAGAGGATAAATAAAATAATATAAAAATTCAATAATTTAATGACAATACATGCGATCGATCTGAAATTTTGATACGTAGTTTTTATCATCGGCACAAAACGGCCTGCAAAATTTCAGCTCGCTAGCTTACGAGAAAGTGGGTTAAAATCGATCCTAAGTTTTGGCGACAATCAAGCTAGCAAGCAAGGGTTCAAACAAACAGACACCACTAGTTAATATAAAGGATTTAAAAAGCGACGAAGTCAAAATAAAATACAAAGTTTACATGTACATCTGTAACATCAGACATAAGTCTGTACAAAAAGTGTTATTTAATAAAGTCTATCACTACACTGATCTGATGAACTTTTAAAAACCGTGTTAACATTAAACTAATGCAACCAAAAGACGACTTTATAAACATTTATTTATGCTATGAGCTACAAGTGTCGAAACGATAATAAACAAATTATTTCAAATGTAACATTAGTGGTGCTTGCACTTCTCAATAAAAAATTGGTGACTCTAGTTTTAACATTAGCTGTAACAGTTATCTAGTTTTAACATTAGCTGTAACAGTTATCTAGTTTTAACATTAGCTGTAACAGTTATCTAGTTTTAACATTAGCTGTTACAGTTATCTAGTTTTAACATTAGCTGTAACAGTTATCTAGTTTTAACATTAGCTGTAACAGTTATCTAGTTTTAACATTAGCTGTAACAGTTATCTAGTTTTAACATTAGCTGTAACAGTTATCTAGTTTTAACATTAGCTGTAACAGTTATCTAGTTTTAACATTAGCTGTAACAGTTATCTAGTTTTAACATTAGCTGTAACAGTTATCTAGTTTTAACATTAGCTGTAACAGTTATCTAGTTTTAACATTAGCTGTAACAGTTATCTAGTTTTAACATTAGCTGTAACAGTTATCTAGTTTTAACATTAGCTGTAACAGTTATCTTGCTTACATTTGACTAGTATCACAAAAATGCAAAACTCCAGTTGAACAACTCAATTGTAAGTCTAAGATCTGTAGGCGATTGTATAATACATTTACATTTATCTCAAAAATCTATAAACGTTAACAACGGCATACGTTATAAAAATCTCTTTATGAAACGTACAAAAAACGTAACACCATAATGTTATCCCTAACTTAAAAACAGGAGGATAGAAAACACAGTGGAAAGTATTAATAATACAAGAGACATTAAATACAAATAGGAAAATACAACACATGCACATTTTAATATAACACATTGATAGACATAGGGATGAACATTAATTTTCTTGTTTCATATGCTAGAAAATCAAACTTCTACAATTTCTCGTTCTTCCCGTCATGCATGGCTTATCTATATAAACCAGTGGTTCCGGATTTTATTTTACCCGTAGACCCTTTTTAAAGTCAAAACTTGACCACGGACCACCAAATGAACCGCTACATAAATGTATAGTATACACATTTAATGATTAAAAAGAACAACATTTTGTTGAAGAATTATTTATTTAAATTTAACTTTAAAAATCATTTTTTTTTCTAAATTAATTATGTGGATGAACCTGATGAGGTTTTATGAGTGTATTTAAGTCCGGCTCAATGTTTGTGAGTACCAACCACAAATCTCCACGAGCACTAATGTCTAGACCAGTGGTTCCCAAACTTTTTTGACCCACGGACCCCTTTTATAGTCAAAACTTCCCCATGGACCCCCAAGTGAAAAAACTACATAAATGCATAGTACAAAAATTACAAATAAAAAAAACAACATTTTGTTGAAGTATTTATTGAAATTATAACTTTTGTTTAAAATAAAATTAATAACTTGGATAAACGTTATGCGATTTTATGAGCGTATTTATGACCGACTCTATGTTTGTGAGTGTATTTATGACCGACTCAATGTTTATGAGTGTATTTATGACCGACTCTATGTTTGTGTGTAGCAACCGCAAATCCCCACGAGCACCAATTGCTTACAGGTTTCTGATTTTTATGTTGAGGTTTACAGTGGCACTGAATCTTTGTTCTACCCAATGGAAAGACGGTAAAACATCGACAACTTCTGTACAAAAACTCGTAATGCAGGCTATATAATTGGGTTGTATATTGACCCAAAATGCAAGATGTAAAATTGGGATCTGATTTTGTAACCAGAATTTGTGGTATCCTAGTTTAAATATTGGTTTATGTTCCTCATTTCAATAAGCTGCTCCAGTATTAGTATTGAATCATCTGTCTTTGGGATCTGAGCTTGACCACGCGCAAAAGGGTTCAACACCCAGTCGGGAATATGCAAGTGAAGAATGTCTTCAAATCTTTGGTTGAGGCCTGCGTGAAGAACTGTTAATTTTTGACAGTAGGCCAGCAAATCTTTATCTCCATTTTGCAATTTCAAAAGATTTGGAAACTGATAACATTCTCCTGTTCCTAAGTTTTGTTTGTACAGAAAAACGTTTGCAACAAACCAGATAGTATGCTTTTGATTAAATTCAATTGCTTTACTTGTACTTTTAGTTTCAAATTAGTTTCTTTAAAGTTGATAAATAAATCATTTATTAAGGATATGTCATTTTTTGAGTTAATTGTGTCGCAAATCATTGTCTTTTTTTACAGGAATTCGAACAATGATTCAAAGAGAGCATAAATCGATTTAAACAAGTACTTGTTGATAACCAACGTACTTATATGTGAATAAGTAAACGATTATAGGCTTCTTTATTGCCAGCACAATGTTGAATAAACAATCTCTCATTAAAGGCATTCCTTCATATTTTATTAACTGCTCTAATGAAATTATCTAGTGATCCATACAAAATCCACTAAGTTTTTTTGCGAATAAATGATGTAGAAGATGGTACAATGTACTAAAAATACATTCCCTTCAGCTTGTTTTAAGTATGCCAGAAAGTCAAGGGTATTGCTTTAACTTGAAAAAATCTTTTTAATTCAGTTAATAACGTTTCTACTTTCGTATCTGTTTCCAAACATTTAGCCATACTTCAAATATTCAACAACACTGTATTGTCGGCATTGTTTATTTGGCTCACTCAGTGCTGGATTTACCTATTGGCAAAACAAGCTATAGCTTAGGGCCCCGCCTTTTTGGAGGCCCCCGGAACTTTTTTCCAGATTTGGCACTGACATAGAATATCTGGACTTCAAAAGGACCCCTTTATCTTAAATAGCTTAGGGCCCAATCAAGTCCATATCCAGCCCTGGGCTAACTAATTCTTTTACTCTGATCTATGGTAACAAACCACTGTTAATAATAAACATTTTCAATAGAATGCTACAGTAAAGCCCTATGGAAAAAATATTTGATAGGATACAATTTAGATAAATATAACTTCCTGGCACATCGAAAAATACCCTACCTTGCAACCCTCGTAGATTTCAGTTAAAAACGTGTATTTTGCTGACCTACTTATTGGAATTCAACATTTCTTACGCATCAAGCTAGACCTTTCAACAAACCAAATACTTTGATTTGTTATAGTTGTAGAAATAACCTCAGATCTACTACCTTTTCTAGGTAAAACAACATGGTACTACATGACTGATAGCACCTAAGATAGTGTTTAATCAGTTGAAAATATACTATTTTGTTTATTATTTATTTTAATTTCCATAATAATAAAAATTGATCAGTTTTATTATTTTATATTAAACTTTGCGCGGACCCCCTAACGCTGTTCAGGGACCCCCAAATTAATTTTAATTTTCCACGGACCCCCTGAATGGTACCAGGGACCCCTGGGGGTCCGTACGGACCACTTTGGGAACCACTGGTCTAGACGATTTCTATTGTTTGTGATGGGTTCATGACGTCACGGAATACACGTTCTACCAAATAGGAAGACGGGAAAGCTGTCAAAAACTTATGTACAATAACACATGATGCAGGATATAACATTGGGATCTGTCTCTGTAGCTATAATTGGCAGTATCATTGTTCAAACATTGGTTTAAGTTCCTCATTTGTGGAAAATTCAATAAGTTGCTCCTGTATTAGTATGGATTCATCTATGTCTGGAATCTGAGTTTGTCCCCGAGCAAAAGCGTTCAACACCCAGTAGGGAATATCCAAGTGAAGAATGTCTTCAAATATTTGGTGAGGTCTGCATGAAGAGCCGTTAAGTGTTGACAGTAGACCATCAAGTTTTTATGTCTATTTTGCAATTTCGAGAGATTTAGAAACCGAGAACATTCCCCTCTCTCTAAGTTCTGTTTATACAGATTTTTTTTTGCATCAAACGCAGATATTACGCTTTTAGTTTTGATTAAATTTAATTGGTCACCTTGTTGTTTCAAATTAGTTTCGTTAAATTAAATTTTGTCTCAAATCACTGTCTTTGTCTTAAAGGAATTCCAGCACTGAATCAAAGAGAACATAAAATAATTTAAACATGGAATTTTAGATAACCAACGTACTTCTGTGTGAAGTAGTAAACGATTATAGTCTTTGTTTCTAAACAAAGCTTAGCACATACTCTCTCATTGAAGGCATTCCTTTTGATTTTATTAAATTCTCTAATGACAATATCGAGTGATTCATGCAAACGCTCACTAAGATTTTTTACAACTTAAGGATGTCAATGAATGACACAATGCACTGAACATACATGTGGTACAGCTTGTTTTTAGTATGCCAGAAAGCCTCGGTATCTTCCAACAATTGTCGGAGCACCGTCAGTAGTAACATAAATAATATTAGTAAAGGGTATAGCTTTTTCATCGAAAGTCTTTTTAATTCAGTAAATAAAGTTTGACCTTTTGTATCTGTTTCAAAACATTTAGCAAACAACATTTCTAGGCAAAATTGTTCTTCTTTTACAAATCTTACATAAGCTAAAAGTAAAGCCTCGTTTACCTGGTAAAGTGGACTCGTCAAGCTGTAGATAAATTTCAGATGTTTTTAAGTACTCACATAAAGAATTTTCAACACACTGAGCCATTTCGTCAATCCTTCTGCGGAATTATTGCTCAGTGGAATTCTTTTCGTGATGTCAAAAGTTGGTTTGTGCAACACAGTGCTTATCACCTGACTTACAGATGGTACATATGAAATAAGTTCTTCACTAATCGTGTTGGGCTTTCCAGACTTTGCAATCAATAAAGAAATATCAAAAGACGCACGCAGTCCAACGTCATCTCGCTCAGATTTTGTCCCCATGACTTGTTGAACTGATGGTGTTTTCAAATGCTTTTCTTTAACTGCTTGAAAAAAAGTTAAATCTTTATATGTTTTTATCACTATGTATTTTCATTAAGTGTTCCTTAATCTTGGAAGGTTTTATAGAATCGTTCGACAAAGTTTTATTACGTAGAAGACACATTGGTAAAATACTATTTCCTGGTAATGAAATAAAGCCATACTTCAAATATTCAACACTGTACTGTCTACATTTTTTCTTCGGATCACTCATCTGGTAAAAGGGGCACAACAAGATAAGAAAATTTGTATATAAAATGGTTGATTTGAAACAGTTTATTAACTCTTAATTATCAACTTTTTTCAATGTAATGCTTGGGTAGGATCCAATTCTATTCTTGTTTAAAAAAAACTGAAGATGTTTTCGTATTTAAATAAAAAAATTAACCTTAAGGTAATACTATTGGAAAATATGAGACAAATTGTTTTCAAAAGATATCAATTTTATTCAAATATTAAATCTATTTATTTTCAAAAGTACACTATCTTGATAACAAAACAAAATTCAACTATATCAAAACTTCCAACTGACAATACTAAAATTCTTTTAGCCTAAGATTGGGAAAATTTGTTTATAAACTTCGTATCAGCGTTATATAAAAATAAATAGTCGATCACATGTACGATTCTTTTAGACTTTATACTGTAGGCAAGTTATGCATGTTAAAGCATAGTTGCATTGCTGTATAAAACTATTTTCGGTAGACTGTCTCACACTTTGCCATGTTTGTTATTAATTTAAATTACTGCCGCCATCTAAAACTTTGAACTGAAGTGCAGCAGAGATATCGGCCAAAAATTCTCATTTTCAAGTATTTATTTGTTTCAATATTTTATTTCAAGCTACTTTTTATTGTTAATTACATTATCATGATATATTAGAAAACATGTTAAATATTACTTTGCTAACCTTATGTTGTGTCTATTCTGTAAACAGTTACTTTGTTATTATGTGTCACATGTTGTGTGTATTCTGTAAACATTTACTTTGTTATTATGTGTCACATGTTGTGTCTAGTCTGTAAACATTTACTTTGTTATTGTGTGTCACATGTTGTGTCTATTCGGTAAACATTTCCTTTGTTATTGTGTGTCACATGGTGTGTTTATTCTGTAAACATTTACTTTGTTATTATGTGTCACATGATGTGTCTATTCTTTAAAGATTTACTTTGTTGTTATGGGTCACATGGTGTGGTCCACAAACACAACAATCTTGCGACGTCAGTGAAATAGGGCTATTTTTAGATTGAATTCACTTTGCCAAATTTATTTTTATATCTTATTTTAAACACATATTTAAAAGACTTATCGATTTTATCACGTGAGGCAACTTTGCAGTTTGTAGAAGAACTTTGTACAGACAAGTCGTGTTGGTAAGGTAAGAGTTGTAAAACCATTGTAAAACTTTAATAGCTTGTTTTAACCCTATAATTTAAATAATTTAGTTATTATATATTTACATTGTCAAACTTTAATATCTGTAAACAAACAATCTTTATATCAATCTTTATATTAGAAAAATGAAATAGGTTATTATAAAACTTTTTTTATCTTGTAACGAACATTTCTTAAAATTTGTTTTTATTAAAATTAAAATCGGTCCATTTATTAAACTGACGTCACTGATGGTTTAGATGCTCTTGCAACAAATGAGTTTTGTTATATCATAATATTGTACATCATCAAGTTCTCAAAACTTTGATATTTGATATGTGAAAAAAGTTTCACATGCTTTGATAAATAATTAAATATATACTATAATAGGATCTAACAGCTTTTTTTTTAAATTTTAAAATTCATTTTATAATTTTAAATCAGGCAGTATGTTTTAAAAAAAATATCGAGTTTGAATATAACTGAGTCTTGGAGTAGATCCAAGCGTTATTGTTTTATTTTACTTTAGTCGCGTGTCTGACATTTTTTGTGGCAATAAGTTCCACAACTCCTGTAGCTAGACACATGAGTTTTATGACGTTGTAAACACTTTGTTGGCACACCATAATATCATGCATTAATATCATGGCAAACAATTATTCTACCATTAAAGACAGGCGGGTCCAAGAAGGTCATTTGTTTGTATTTGAGCTAAATGGTATATAAAATAGAGAAGTTGTTGTTTCTTAGAGTGTGTGGGTGTGTCCATGTAAATCGCTTAAATTGAGTAAAGAAGTTTAAATACAGGGGCATATACCTTTTTTATAATTGGTGGAGCGGACTTTAAAAGAAAACAAAAATTAAGGACATATAAAAATACAACCATCATTTCTAGGTCATCTAATGTTTATTGGGGGACACTCACGTGTGTCTTTGTACATTGATATCAAAGTTTGATACGTGTACATACATACAGCTCAGTTGTGTACATCATAGAAAGTTGATCCAACATGGTATTCAAAATATCATAAGAAAACAACTAGAGTTTTGTTTTAAATGCTACAAACTAACTATTGCATTAGTGAAAAAAAAGATCTTTGATAAGTACATATTGGTTTATCATAATATTTTTTGTTATGTAAATTAAAAAAAAACATTGTCAAATGCATTCAATGATATAATAAATTATGTATATACTCATTCATACTATATTATGTATGGTATTTAAAAAATCAGTATACTATTTTTTTGTTTTAATAATTGACTACATTTTTCAATTTACTAAAGTGCAATACTTCAGTAGCTTACTATATCCTAGAGGGGCAAGAAATATTTGGATCGACTCCACATTGATATTGATTTGTGTCAGCGTAATCACATATTTGGTATTTGTTGTGGCAACAAGTTCTAAAACTTGTGTAGCGTGACTAGACACACTTGTTAAATGTACTATGCTATTATGTGTCACTTGTTGTCCACAGTTGCAAAAATATTTGTTACATAAGTCAATAATTATTTTTAGATTGAATTTTCTTGGCTAAGTATCGGGCTGTATAGAATGAAACTTAATATTGGATTAGAACCAAAGCTTGTTGATTTGTGTTACTGTACGCGCCTGTTTGACATTTGTTGTAGCAACAAGTTCTATAACCACTGTAGCTAGACACAAGAGTTATATGACGTTGTTGGCACGGCTTAAGTAAATTGTATTGTGATTAATATTAGAGCTGATGTAATCAACCAGCTGAAAAACATGGAATCTTTTACATTAAAATGTTGGTTTAAGTACGTCAGCGGCGTTGCGTGGTTATGCGCCGAAAGGGACAGAACCAGGTGTGCCGTCCCCCAACCCTATCTGAAAAAATATTTTGTTTCTATAAAGAAAGGAAAATTTGTATTAAAAGGTAATATTAAGGACACCATTACAATCTTATGTTACAAAGAAATGTATGTATAAAAGCTTTCATTTGTTTGAAGTTATATGCTTTTTCTTATGGCATAATCTTTGATAAATCAATTTCGTTAGTCAGCCTAACCATGCTAAACAAGCAAAATAACAATATAATATTGGTGTATTCATTAATTGTTGTAATTGATTTGTTAGTAAATTTATTTGTAATCAAACATCTATTGTGACACTGACAAGTCATAATGCCTTTACATGATTAATGTAATCAAACATCTATTGTGACACTGACAAGTCATAATGCCTTTACATGATTAATGTAATCAAACATCTATTGTGACACTGACAAGTCATAATGCCTTTACATGATTAATGTAATCAAACATCTATATATAATGTAAACATATATTTATCCTAACCATGCTAAAATTAAAAATAACTTTAAGGTTTTTGATCCACTCAATATTTTTAGTCAAATTTTAGTCATTTTAAGTTTAAAGTTTATTGGGAAGTTATTTGTATGTCATATCTCAAACACATACTTTAAATAACTTTATTGATTTTATTTTCTCACGTAACTAAATAGTTTGCAGAATAACTTAGAACAAACAAGTCTTGTTGATAAGGTAATATTCTTTTGGAAATGTGTTATGTTATAGTTATAACGTACATGATCTATATGGCTTAATTTTAATATTGTCTGAGTTAGTTATTATTATTGATCATCAAAATTTTGTTATCTTGATGATGCAATCATATTCTTGTGTTCTGATAGATATCTATTTTAAAACTTAAATACTCGTTTACTAACAGTCCAAGTTTTTGTTTTATTAAAATTTAATTATGTAACTTGATTAAAATGACGTCCATTAAATGATTTAACTTGATTAAAATGACGTCCATTAAATGATGTAACTTGATTAAAATGACGTCAATTAAATGGTGTAACTTGATTAAAATGACGTCAATTAAATGGTGTAACTTGATTAAACGGACGCCCATTAAATGATGTAACTTGATTAAACTGACGTCCATTAAATGATGTAACTTGATTAAAATGACGTCAATTAAATGGTGTAACTTGATTAAACGGACGCCCATTAAATGATGTAACTTGATTAAACTGACGTCCATTAAATGATGTAACTTGATTAAACGGACGCCCATTAAATGATGTAACTTGATTAAACTGACGTCCATTAAATGATGTAACTTGATTAAACGGACGCCCATTAAATGATGTAACTTGATTAAACGAACGCCCATTGTGCTTGGAATGTTCAAAATACAAACGAATTTCATGATATTGTACAGCATTTGGTTCTTAAGTTTAAGAAGTTTGAAATATATCTTAGGTTCACTTTCTAAAACAAAATTATTCCCTTATATTATTATAATAAGTACATTTTTTCTATTTATTATTTTTATTTTTAAGAATTCTTTTTTTATCATAATTTTATTTGGTGTGGTAGGGATTTTTAGTACTTTTGAGTGGTTATAAAACTTAGTCTTGGATTAGGTCCAAACGTTATTGATTTGTGTTACTGTAGTCAAATGTATGACATCTGTTGTGGCAATAAGTTCTGTAACGACTGTACCTATACATAAAAGTCATGTGACGTTAAAAAAGATTTTTGGCACGGTTTGAATAGATTTTATAGCAATTAGTATTAGAGCTGATGTAATCAATCTTTTAAAAGGCATCGATTCCTTTTACAATAAAATTTTGTTAAGTATTATATCATATTAGTAGCAATAGGAACAAGATCATGGTTGTAATAAATAAAAAAATATAATTCAATTCTTTAATTTAAATGTCAAACAAATCTTCTGCATACCACAAAAGAAAAAAAATGCCAAATAATGTTGGTTCTCGATATTTAGCTAAAGTTCACATCTATTTCGCAGATTTTATTTCTTTAATTTGGTTGGTGTGTCCACATTTTTTACTTAAATGGGGTGAATAAAATAGAAATTTTAACTGTGGGACATAGATTATTTTCGTTTTACTAAAGCGAACACAAAGAGAAACATGTAATGTAGTAACTGTAGTTTTTTTATTACGACTGTTTTATATATTTTTTATAAGTCCTTTTACTAGTCTTTGATAATATTTTTTAACAAAAAAAGTATTGGTAACAAAAAAAGTATTGGTTATACAAATAAACTTCTAATATCAACTAGTCAATCTACTGATTTAGTATAGCACTCCTCCGAGGTGGGGTGGCCTCTATAGGGCCCAATGGACGAGTAGGGTAAGCGGAGCTGGTCACAGCCAGAAACCGACAACTCTTTGCAGGCAATGCCGAAGTAATTTATGTTCATGGGTGTAGGCAAGGTGGGGGGAAGGGGGCACTTGCCCCCTCATAATTTTAGAAAAATTTTATAACATTGTTACAATAGATATGGGCTGAATTTCCTGCAAGTTTATTACATTGAAGACATTGTACATATGCCAAACATAAAAAAAGAATTATATCTGCAAGTATAACTGATTGCATTATTGTAATTTTTAAAATAATTATTTCAGTGTCGAACAGTTACAGTTACAATACTAATAAAATGGAGTATAAAATTATAAATTACACTGATACAGCGATAATATTATAAATTTAAGCTATTTATTCTGGAACAAAAAATGTAAAAGTCTTGATATTTGTCCAAATCTATTGATAACATTTTGTTTAAATTTTTCCTTGTTTTCGGATATTTTTTTCTGTGGATAACATCATACAAAGACCAGATAAACGATCATCATCAGTTGTTGAGCTTAGCCACGTTTTTACTCGTCTTAGAGGCTAAATGATCTCTCGATTGAGCATGTTGTTACTGGAAGAGCCAATGATGTCAAAAAATCCCTATTAATCATGGGAACAAATTGGTTTCATCTAAAACCTCACATAGAGTTATTGTTTCTGTTTTTACCCTTTACTAGTTTTACATTTCCATATATCATACCAGGTTTCTCTCTCCTCAAATAAATTGTCAAATGCTTAATATTCAGCAATATCCCTGGCTTGAGCCTTAAATGCGAGTCTTTTTAGTGTTGTCATTAAAAATGGATGCAAAACTAAAAGGGCACATTCTGGTTTATTTTCCTCACAAAAACGAGTTTCCAGCGATGATATAATAGAATCAAGGTAGGCTATAAAAACAATTATTCTAAAATAATCTTCAGGTAAATCAACTTTTGATTTTCCCTGTTCATTGGTCTTCCAGCTTGTCGTGGAGGTTGAAAGTCGACACCAATGTCATCTGCAACACGTTTTGTATCCAAAAATTTCCTTATACCTCTCATCACAATTCTGTACATCAACAGCTAATGTAGTTAGCAGTTATTCAATGTATTTTTGTACTGCCAGTAAATATAAATGAAGTGACTGCAATTTTTGGGTCACAGCTTCTAACTTTGATGAATATTTTTTAATAATAACTAAACAAACAACAAATGTAGAAGTTCTTACAGCACAAAGTACCGGTAACTGATGTGCAACTTGCCTGCTTTTTTCAGATTGTTCTAAATAATCCAGTTGTTTAACAATTTATGTCAAATTTTTAGCAAAAATCCGCAAGTTTTCACATGTATGTGTTCATCTAGTTTCACATAGCAAAGGAACATTTGGAATTAGTTTTCTTCTTTGATAACTTCATCGGAAAAACATCATAATTGACTTAATTGTTACTATTTTGTTTTTTACAGCATTCACATTTTTTAAATCGTTCACGACAAGATTTACTTTATGTGAACTGCAATGTAAAAATGCTGCTTTTTGGTATGTTTTTCGAATTATATCTTGGACTCCTCCTTCTTTACCTACCATTGTAGAACATTCGTCGAATACTTGACCAACAAGTTTTGTCATATCTAATTCAAATTCTAATGAATTTGTAATGATGGTTGTAACGTCTCATGGTGACGTATTACTTGTTAATGTGATTTTGTAGGCGTTTTCACAATACACATTTTTTATGCAACAATCCTCTGAAGAATTAATGTCAATAAAATAACTTATATATGCACTCTATGTACAAAAATATAACTTTGAGGTTTCACAACGTGGAGACATCAGCCACACATTCACCATTTCTCTCAGAGCTCCTTTCGCACGCTTTTACCCATGTGACCTCTCTGTCACTAATCTCGTGATTCTCACGTGACAGTGGTGTTGGCTAAACATTCAGATGTTCTATCGAATATTAGAATATATACCAGGAATTCTTCTGTGACCATTATTTTCCCATTTTGTCCTTTGACAAATCTAACACCAAGTGACATCTGCTCAATGGCTAAAATGTCAGTTGTCTCGTCAGCAAGTATAGAAAATTCAAATGAATTATTTTCTTCACAAACAATGTCTTCACGCAAGAGAGACAAATAAAATTCGATTATAGTGTTTTACAGAGTTGCCGAGATATACTTAGCTCTTCAAGAACAAATTGACAAAGGATTACCTAGAACTTCATCTCCAGATTCGACGCGAAACTGTAACAAGTCTAAAAAATTACCAGAATTTGATTATTTTCCACGTAGTGCTAAATCATGCATGCCGCAAAATAGGATTGTAGAAATGATTGAACCCAGTTTGTTGCGATTTTCTTGAATGTGTCTTCTAAATGATGAGTTCAACTGCTCATCTATAGAAACTGCTTTGGCTTCCAATAATGCAACAAAATAGCTTGCATCTTCATGAGAGCCTTTGTGCCATGTGCTTTGCATGTGGCTACGTGCATCTTCGTTGAAATCTTTTTTTTTGTGCATGGTTTGATGACAAATGCCCCCTGAACTCCTCGAATTTCTTTTTGCGAAAACTAGACGCAATGTTTGCAAAAGGCAACTTTTAACATTTGCGAGTATACAAGCCACGGTTAATATTCTGATAACCATGCATATCTAAAAACTCTGATTCTAACACTGTCAGCTCTTAAATCATAACTTTTATCAAGGATTCAACAATCACAAATCAGCTGCAATTTCTACTCATTTGAAAGGTCGTGTGTCAAGACACACCTTCCAATATCCCAATTTAGGAAGAAGTGACAGCGACAATCAAATTAGAAACAGTTGCTTCAGTTGTGTCTGGCTGTTGAACTTGTATTGTTGTCCTCTATGCAAATGATACGTCAGATGCTGCAGACGCCCCAAAATCTTCTAATAACGGCATCTCGGAATCTCGCGATTGCTATACTATTCGTTTTTTTAAGCCTGTAAATTTTTCTGCCACCCCCCCCCCTGGAATATTCCTAGCGACGCCCATGGTTATGTTAGGTGTTAGGTGCTACTCACATATGATTACATTCACTGTACGAATCTTAGGCAAAGCATTAGATGTGATGCCGATGATGAAAACAAAATTACGCTTTGAGGGTCGGGTAAATCCGAAGCGACCGTTTCGTCCCCATCACTAGCAACGCCATTTAGCGGTACCGGTGTAACAGGCCAGATTAAACCCCTGACCAGAATATACCCGGGCATAATCTGGCCTAGGGGAGAATATACCCCTCCAGGCCAGAATATACCCCTTTGACAACATGAGGATATATAGTAAAAAATGAATGAATGACTATTAAGTCATTTTTATGAGTTTTAGCTTTGTCAGAGAAGTTAAACTCATTTCTTAAGTAGGAAAGATGTTTTATTTACAGTAATACAATAATAATAAAATAATTTCTTTTATTACGATATCTGATATGACGGTAACTTTTTATCTAAAGTTACAGTCTGCACAAGTATAGATGGAATCAGCGTTTTTTTTTAATTATCTTTTTTTTTATTAAAACTTTTTTATTTTAAGTTGACTAATTCAAGCAATACATGAATTGACTATTAAAAAAAAATTAAGCGCGATAGGGACTAGACTATAGTTGTAGCTTTTCAAACGCTTGCGAACATTTATTTCGTGTACCACGCTTATTAATCAAATTATTATGTTTAATTATTTTGAGTATGGCAATAAAGATTATTTTAGATTATTGAATTAAATTATGCATGAATGTTTTTTTTTCTTTTTATGTTTCTTTCCTCCTCTCATACATTTTAAATGTTACTAGAACAACGGTTTAGGCATATCTTCATTTTATTTTTGATATAAACATATCATGGCAGCTTTCCCTTTCTTTAATCTCTCTGAATATACGCTGACATGCAAAATAATTTAAAGAATAGGATGACTAAAAGTGTGGGAAACATTGCCTTCACGGAGTCTTAAGACATTCAAAAGAAACCTTTGCTCCAGTAGTGCAAATTATTTATAATTTTTAAATCAGCGCAATTCATTTTTACCTGTGTTAATCTTAAAACAGTACGGTCATCGTTATTGGATTTCGCCAATGTTGGAATGTCAACCCGAATTTTGGTGGCAATTTTGGCAGAGATTTAAAGACAGCCACAATCTCTGAACGTTGTTATTGGAAAAGAATGAAGAATGTCGTTCATAAATATATCAAAGCCTGTCAAAAATATTTTGTCCTAAAGCCAAAAACCAACAAGAAGAAATCACCACTGAACAGTATACCAGTGCATACCACATCTGTACGTGCCTCAACCAGATGCACTCCTTTTGAAATTATGTATGGACGAAAAGCCAAACTACCTACGGATCTCAGCCCTGCAGAAGATGGAAAAGTTTTACCATAAGGATGCTGATGACGATGATATGAAGAATCATCGCCGCATGGAAATGGAGCCCTGATGGATTGGTCCCTACCTCGTGTTAGAATCACTGAGTTAAGCTAAAGAATATATCAAAATAATCAGAAGCACCTACAATGTCAGTAATTTAAAAGTTTACAGCAATAAACAGGGTCCTTCACCCAATCAGTTCCCTGATGATTCTGTTAAAGTACTGTCAATGGGAGCCTACAACAAAAGGAACAGGACAGCACAGGTTAAGAAACATACATCATTGTGATAAAACCTGTCTAAAAACACATGCAGATTAGGACTTTTAACCCACTAAAAATTTCAAGAATAAACCGTCTTTGAACAAATATGGCCTTACTTTTGACAACATTGTATATTATGGCCGCAATCGAGATTTTGAACAACCCTGACGTACATATTAAAGGAAATAACAGGGGGATGGGGCAGTTACTTCTTATGGCCCGTAGGCGACATTCTGACAGGAACAGAGGACAACCACATCCTCCTCAGAGATAAAGAAATTCAACATGTGAACACTGGCAATACATAACAACGACATGACAACTACATGACAACTACAAAACAATTACATAACTACATGACAACTACAAAACAATTACATAACTACATAACAACTACATAATAACTACATAACAACTACATAACAACTACATAACAACTACATAATAACTACATAACAACTACATAACAACTACATAACAACTACATAACAACTACATAACAACTACATAATAACTACATAACAACTACATAACAACTACATGACAACTACATAACAACCACGTAACAACTACATGACATACTACTTGAATCAAAATTTGGAATAGTTTGCCTGAGGAAACCAGGAAACCCAACTTTCAACATTTAAAACTCAAATAAAAATGCAAGACTGGACATAAACCAATGATAAGTATAGGACGTAATAATCTTCTGTATAGAAGGAGCGTCTATAAATGATAATATAAGATAAGGGTTAAGGAATCCAAAGTGTTCGCATGCGTTTGAAAAGCAACAAATGTAACAACTCTTAAAGTAATGTTTTAAAATAATCTTGCGGTGCTGGATTAAGTTAATGTCAATTTTTAAAAAAATAGAAAAATACTGATTCCATATACATGTATATTTGCATAGACTGTAACTTTTGATCTTGAATCGTCGAAATTATATCAGATTTCATATTTAAAAAACGAGACAGCGACATCATCATTTTCAAATAAAATGTAATGATCCTTTAAATTTTAAATCATAGTAAAATATTTTATAATTATTATTTTATTTTAATTAATTTTATTTTAATTAAAACAATTTTGCTACTTAAGAAAAGAGTTTAATTTCTCTGACAGAGCTAAAACATGAAGAGAAAGTCTAAAAAGTCATTCATCAATTTTTTACTATATATCCCCATGTTATCAAAGGGGTATTTTCTGGCCTGAGGGGGTATATTCTGGCCTAGGCCAGATTATACCCGGGTATATTCTGGTCAGGGGTTTAATCTGGCCTGTTACACCGGTTTAGTGCCAGGAGCATCAGTACGGATTAGCAAAAGGTACCGTGAAGAACTTAACTGACGCCAGTTATTAGGAAACTTTGGGGGGGGGGAGTAAACTCGCTAGGTAGACCATTTATGATTCCCCACTTTGCGGCTGTCCATAAAAAATAGAGACTTTTATGCTTTGACCGGGTGGCGCCCAATTTGTAGCGAGTCGAAGTAGGGAAATTCCACCCGTCCGTGTGAGGTCACTTTTAGTACGTGGCATTTTCGGCCATATCCTGGGGCAATTTAAGAAGTGACCGTTCCGGGGAGGGGGTCTCTCAAACGTTCAGTCCCTTTGGGGGAGGGGATGGAATACCTGAGGGGGTTTTCCGGGGAGACCCTTGAAGAGCAGTAGGCTCCGGTGTAACAGGCCAGATTAAACCCCTGACCAGAATATAACCCCGGGGTTAAACTGGCCTGGGCCAGAATATACCCCCTCAGACCAGAATATACCCCTTTGACAACATGGGGATATATAGTAAAACATTGATGAATGACTTTTTAGACTTTCTCTTCATGTTTTAGCACTGTCAGCGAAATTCAACTCTTTTCTTCAGTACCTAAATGGTTTTAATTAAAATAAAATTATAATTCTAAAATAGTTTACGCTGAATTAAATTCTTATATTATTTCGACGATTCAAAATCAAAATTTACAGTATATAGTCTGTACAAATATTTATGGAATCGGCGTTATCTTTTTTTAAATTTAATATTGACTTAGCCAAGCACTACATGATTATTTGAAAACAATAATTTACGCGTGGTTATATTTGTTGCTTTTCAAATCGTGCGAATACTTTGGATTCCTTACCCCTATCTTATCTTATCATTTACAGACGCTTCTTCTATACAGAATATTTTTACGTCCTACGCTTATCATTGGTTTATGTCTAGTCTTGCATTGCTATTAGAGTTTTTAATGTTGATAGTGTTGGTTTTCCTGGTTTCCCTAGGCAACCCATTCCCCATTTTTATTCAAGTAGTCATGTCGTTGTTATGTAATGCCATTGTTCATTTGTTGAATTACTCCAAGGAGGATGTAGTTGTCATCTGTTCCTGTCAGAATGTATGTTATGGCCCTGAAGTAACCGACCCCCCCCCCACACACACACTTTTTAAAAGTAATATGTACGACTGGGTTGTTCAAGATCTCGAGTGTGGCCACAATATAAAATCTTTTCAAAAGTAAGGCTAAGACGCTTTCTTCTTGAAATTGTTAGTGGGTTAAAAGTCCTAATCTGCATTTTTTTAGACAGGTTGTATCAAAATGTTGTGCGTTTCTTCACCTGTGCTTTCTTGTTCTTTTTGTTGTAGGCTCTGATTGGCGCACTGATTGGGTGAAGAACCCTGTTTATTGCTGTAAACTATGGAATCATCAGTTTGTTCTTGGCTGTTTAAATTTTTGAGATCAAAGTGACACTCTTTATGCGACTGGGCTAGGTGGGTATTGGTACTCACAGTTAAATTCACCATTTTTTAAATTGCTGTGTGTTCAGCACATCGGTGTTGACATTGCCCAAATAAGTTAATGGTTAATCTGTTCCATCTTCCGCAGGCCTGAGATCCGTAGGTAGCTTGGCTTTCCGTCCATACATAATTTCAAAAGGAGTGCACCTAGTTATTTGACTGGCGACTTTTATTGAGAACTTCCTTTTCATCATGGTAAAGAATCAATCTCTTCTTTTGCTTCAAAGGCTTTGCAGTTTGTCTAAATTTAGACTTGGCATTTGATCGTTTCTCATGAATCCACTGGGGGTACTTAACTTGCATTGTAGAGTAGAATTGTAAATACAGTTGGTCTTCCATGGTTGACAAATGTTTCTTTTGAATATCTTAAGACGCCTCAAAGGCAAACCGAGCTACAGATAATGATAAAGGTTCGGAAATACGACAAGCAACATTAAGGAAGTCAAACAATGTTTCCCACATTATTAATTGTTGTTTTTTTCTATTCTTTAACTATTTTACAGATCAGCGTATATTCAAATAGATTTTAAAAAAGGGAAAGGTGCCATGATATGGTTATTTCTAAAACAAAATGAAGATAGGCCTAAACCATTGTTGACAGTAACATTTAAAATGTATGCGATGGGGAAAAAACATTCATCCATAATTCAATTATTTAAAAAAAATATATATTTATTGCCATACTCAAAATAATGAGACATAATGATTTGATTAATAAGCGATGTCCACGAAATAAATGTTCGCAAGCGTTTGAAAAGCTATAACTATAGTCCTTATCGCGCTTAAATTATCTTTAAAAATAATAATCAATTCATGTATTGCTTGAATTAGTCAACTCTAAAATTTTAAAATTTAAAAAAACGCTGATTCCATCTATACTTATATAGACTGTAACTTTAGATAAAAATTACCATCCTATCAGACATCGTAATAAAAGAAATTATTTTATAGTATTATTTTATTGTAAATAAAACATCTTTCCTACTTAAGAAATGAGTTTAACTTCTCTGACAAAGCTAAAACACCAATAGAATGTCTAAATAGTCATTCAAACATTTTTACTATATATCTCCATGTTGTCAAAGGGGTATATTCTGGCCTGGAGGGGTATATTCTGCCCTAGGCCAGTTTAACCCCCGGGGTATATTCTGGTCAGGGGTTTAATCTGACCTGTTACACCGGGGCCTATGGTGTCCCCGAGTCCACCCAGCTTCGAGTGGGTACCTAACACTAGTTAGGGAAATAAAGGCTGCTGGGTAATCCGTTGACCCGTTATAGCCGTGGCCTCTGAAACGCTGCATCACTTGTCAAAGTCAACTGCTGCCTTGCAGATGGTCTTGGCTGACCAAAGGCTATGGAAGCACATCCAGAAAAAAACAGCAAGTCGGGGACAACGGGCCAATTGGCGCAAATCTCGTCCTCACGCAAAACTCAAATTGAGAACAAAGGAGAAGAAGTATCAAGAATTTGTGGTATCCTTGTTTAAGTAAGTAAAGATAGTCCCATAACCTGACGGTCGTAGGAGATCTCTAATGTTTCCATTAGAGCTTACTCCGGGCTTGTTTATACCTAGTGGGTGCCCCAATTCTCTTCCAGGGGTCAGCGGGGGACTTTCTTAGCTTATCATTTATATTGTGGCTTTGCGTGTGCTCGCTCCCACGCCCCTCAGCTTTGTGAGGCGAGCACACTACTGACTTCCTTGTTTAAGCATTGGTTTAAGTTTCTTATTTTTGCTATTCCAATAAGCTGCTCCAGTATTAGTATGGATTCATCTGTGTTTGGGATCTAAGTTTTTCCGCACGCTAAAGAGTTCATTCAACTGCCAGTCAGGAATATAAAAGTGAGTAATGTCTTCAAATCTTTTGTTCAGACTGAGAGAAGTGCAGTTAAGTGTCGACAGTAAGCCAGCAAATCTTTTTATCTATTTTAAAATTTTGAAAGATTTGGAAACTGAGAGTATTATCCCCTTCCCAAATTTTGTTTGTAAAGAAAAAAGTTTGCAACAAACGCATATATTACGCATTTAGTGTTGATTAAATGGAATAGGTCACTTTGAAGGTTCAAATTAGTTCAAGAGAGCAAAAGATCGATCTAAATATGCACTTTTTGATAACCAACCTACTGCCAAGTTAATTAGTAAACAATTATAGTTTCTTTATTGTCCAAACGATGTTTAGCAAATAATCTATCATTGAAGGTTATCCCTTTGATTTTATTAAATGCTCAAAATGGCAATACTCTAGTGATCCATGTAAACTTTCACTAAATTTTTTGCGCATAAATGATGTCGATGAATGGTACAATGTACTGAAAATACATTCGGTACAGTTTGTTTTAAGTATGCAAGAAAATCAAAGCAATAGGCTTAACTTTAAAAAATTCTTTTAATTCAATTAATAACATTTATCATTTCGTATCTGTTTCCAAACATTTAGCGATAATTCAAATATTCGACGATAAACATATATAGTCAAGTGTTTGGCATTTGTTTTGGCAATAAGTTCTATAACTGCTGTAGGTAGTAGACACAAGAGTTATAGGACGTTGTGATGACTTTTTTGGCACGGCTTGAATAGATTTTAATGTGATTTTATTGTTAGAGCTGGTGAGATCAATCCGTGAAAGGCTTTAAATCAATTTACATGAAACTATTGAATTTCTTTTGTATTATATATCATAGTTGTAGCACTAGTTACACGATCGAAGATGCAGCACTAGGAACAAGATCATAGTTGTAGCACTAGGAACAAGATCATAGTTGTAACAAATACAAAATACCATTCAACTGCATGCCATAAAAGAAAATATTGGCTTTATGATGTTAGCTCTTTATATTTCTGCTACGTGCTACATAAATAAAGTAAGTTTTTGTTTATTTTTCTTTGAGTTGGTGGGTGTGTCCATATTGTTATCTTAAATGGGATCAACAAAATGTAAATTTTAACTATAGGGAATTGAGTATTTTATTATTAATGGAGCGTACAAAAGAGAAACATTAATAGATTTTTAATGTAGACATATTTTAATGTCAATTATAAATGTCATATATAAGTCACCAATGTCATGTGTAGGACACTCAATTATAAATGTCATATATAAGTCAACGATGTCATGTGTAGGACACTCACGAGTTCCTCGTATAAAGAATGACATTGATATCGGGATTTGTTATGTGTACAAAAACATGAAACTCAAACGTACATCTGGGAAGCTGGTTAAAGCCATTCGTCAGATCAGCTCAATCCGTCATTACTTAACAGTTAGTGCCACAAAAACTCTAGTCTGTGCTCTTGTACTAGCTCGTATGGATTACTGCAATTCTCTTCTGTCAGGTGCGCCAAAACAATGCATTGAAAGAATACAGAAAGTTCAAAATTCAGCTTCCAGACTGGTGCTCAAGGCAAAAAAACATGACCATGTTACTCCACTTCTTCGCTCACTTCATTGGCTGCCTATACAAGCCCGTATTGATTACAAACTGGCCGTTCTCTGTCACAACTTCTTTTCGGACTCATGCCCATCGTATCTTACTGAACTTTTGTCGGTCTACTCACCCACTCGCCAGCTACGATCTTCTGCAGACACACGCGTTCTCTCTGTTCCAACAACACGCACCAAAACATTTGGTGAAAGGTCGTTCTCTTTTTGTGCAGCCAAACAATGGAATTCTCTTCCATTACACATACGTGGTATTCAAACAACCAAGTCCTTCAAGACTGCACTTAAGACACATCTTTTCAAAATTTATTTTCAAAATTGATGAAACAACATTTCTTGTAAATGATTAACGTAGCTTATGTATAATGTACTGTAATTTTGTGTGTTTGTTGTGATATGAAAGTTAATTTAATACTTATAGGTATGTTATTTCTTTCATGTAAAGCGCTGTGAGCCCAGTTCCTTACTGGGATACAGCGCTATATAAATAATCAATTTATTATTATTATTATTATTATTAAACACGATACTTAAACATCGTACATCTGGGAAGCTGGTTAAACACGATATTTAAACATGCAACTCAATCGTACATCTGGGAAGCTGGTTAAACACGATATTTAAACATGCAACTCAATCGTACATCTGGGAAGCTGGTTAAACACGATATTTAAACATGCAACTCAATCGTACATCCGGGAAGCTGGTTAAACACGATATTTAAACATGCAACTCAATCGTACATCCGGGAAGCTGGTTAAACACGATATTTAAACATGCAACTCAATCGTACATCCGGGAAGCTGGTTAAACACGATATTTAAACATGCAACTCAATCGTACATCCGGGAAGCTGGTTAAACACGATATTTAAAATTAATTAAGAAAAAAAACTACACTCACAAACAGAGACACATACATTTAAAACCACACAGAGAGACACAAACCAATAGTCATACCTAAGACACAAACAAATATGTATTCATAGACACACACATCTTATATAAAGACACAGAAAGCAACATAGCATAAAAATCAACTTTACCAACACACATTACCATTATAATAAGCTCAAAAACCAACATTACATATACGTTAACGAACCCTTTACAAACAAACAACGACATGCATCATTAAAACCATGTATACATAATATACAAAACAATAATTTACACACAAACTATACTAACACAAATCATTTATATACACATAAAACAAAAAGTCAAACTACCATTTTTGGTTTTTATTTCCGTGTTGGCACCTTGCTATAAATAAGTAAATTTTGTTCAAAATTGGGCACGCGACAAAAGAAAAAAAAAGTTCGCAACCACTGCTCTGTTGTAACATTTAGTTTAATATAATTTAATTTGCATTTAAATGATAAGGATTATCTAGTCTTATAATGTATACATTGATTGGTATAAAAAGTATGATGTCTTCCTTTCCTGAAGATGTAAGATTTAAAAGTACAGTAAATTTATAAGAATATAACTACTTTTTCAAAGTATAGATTATACTACAATCAGGCTTTTTATATAGAAAAAACATACGTTGTTAAAACAAGATATGTATAGACCTGTCAAGACGTCACGAAACATAGAACGTTTTGGTAAAAAGCCGTGCTCAAAACAATATAGAAAAAATATAAGTTGTTAAAACAAGATATGTAGAGGCCGGACAAGGCGGCACCAAACATAGAACGTTTTGGTAAAAAGCTCAACGAACATTTAGAAAAAAAACTAATAAAAAATGAAATTAAAACCTACCTGCCCTGTTTTAGGCTTTAATGATACAGTAAATGTATAACATATAAACAGGGTATTAGTTAACCTTACAGGACGTAACACAACAGCGAACGTTTCGGCAAAGAGCCTTCCTCAACAAACAAATAGTACACAAATAAAACGAGTATCTTATTTGTGTACTGTTTGTTCGTTGAGGAAGGCTCTTTGCCGAAACGTTCGCTGTTGTGTTACGTCCTGTAAGGCTAACTAATACCCTATTTATATGTTATACATTTACTAATTTAAAAGCCTGATTGCAGTCTCACCCCCATTACTTTAATGATAAAGCTCATTATCTTTAAATATAGTGAGTTCATGTCATAATTAACTTTATTGCTTGTATATATTTAATGATACAGCTCATTATCTTTAAAATAGTGAGTTCATGTCATAATCAACTTTATTGCTTATATATATTTGATGATACAACTCATTATCTTTAAATATAGTGATTTCATGTCATAATTAACTTTATTGCTTGTATATATTTTAAAAAAAAATTAAACAAAGACTATATTCAACAGTTGTAAGTTCTATCATATTATTATAATTTGTAATTAAATTAGGTAAAATAAATGGCTTCTACTACAAATAATGAAAACATAATATATTTGAAACACAATAGAAGAGCTGTTTGTTTCTGTCAAACACAATTGAAGAGTTTTTCGTTTCTGCCAAAGACAATTAGTCAATGGGATTAGTTGAGGTCACAACATTTGACACATTTGTGTCTATTGTCTCTTGTCCTCCATATATCAGGCTCTTATATCTTAGACCAGTGGTTCTCAACCTTTTGAGGTCCAAGGACCACTTGAAAAATGTGTGTCTTAGCCGCGGACCACTGCTGAAATTTTTGCTACTGTCGAGCTGGAAATTTATATAAAATTATTCTTTGTATATCTAGTTACTATTATACATGTTAGGTTTGTATATCTAGTTCCTATTATACATGTTAGGTTTGTATATCTAGTTACTATTGTTATGTTAGGTTTGTATATCTAGTTACTATTATACATGTTAGGTTTGTATATCTAGTTACTATTATACATGTTAGGTTTGTATATCTAGTTACTATTATACATGTTAGGTTTATATATCTAGTTACTATTATACATGTTAGGTTTGTATATCTAGTTACTATTATACATGTTAGGTTTGTATATCTAGTTACTATTATACATGTTAGGTTTGTATATCTAGTTACTATTATACATGTTAGGTTTGTATATCTAGTTACTATTATACATGTTAGGTTTGTATATCTAGTTACTATTATACATGTTAGGTTTGTATATCTAGTTACTATTATACATGTTAGGTTTGTATATCTAGTTACTATTATACATGTTAGGTTTGTATATCTAGTTACTATTATACATGTTAGGTTTGTATATCTAGTTACTATTATACATGTTAGGTTTGTATATCTAGTTACTATTATACATGTTAGGTTTGTATATCTAGTTACTATTATACATGTTAGGTTTGTATATCTAGTTACTATTATACATGTTAGGTTTGTATATCTAGTTACTATTATACATGTTAGGTTTGTATATCTAGTTACTATTATACATGTTAGGTTTGTATATCTAGTTACTATTATACATGTTAGGTTTGTATATCTAGTTACTATTATACATGTTAGGTTTGTATATCTAGTTACTATTATACATGTTAGGTTTGTATATCTAGTTACTATTATACATGTTAGGTTTGTATATCTAGTTACTATTATACATGTTAGGTTTGTATATCTAGTTACTATTATACATGTTAGGTTTGTATATCTAGTTACTATTATACATGTTAGGTTTGTATATCTAGTTACTATTATACATGTTAGGTTTGTATATCTAGTTACTATTATACATGTTAGGTTTGTATATCTAGTTACTATTATACATGTTAGGTTTGTATATCTAGTTACTATTATACATGTTAGGTTTGTATATCTAGTTACTATTATACATGTTAGGTTTGTATATCTAGTTACTATTATACATGTTAGGTTTGTATATCTAGTTACTATTATACATGTTAGGTTTGTATATCTAGTTACTATTATACATGTTAGGTTTGTATATCTAGTTACTATTATACATGTTAGGTTTGTATATCTAGTTACTATTATACATGTTAGGTTTGTATATCTAGTTACTATTATACATGTTAGGTTTGTATATCTAGTTACTATTATACATGTTAGGTTTGTATATCTAGTTACTATTATACATGTTAGGTTTGTATATCTAGTTACTATTATACATGTTAGGTTTGTATATCTAGTTACTATTATACATGTTAGGTTTGTATATCTAGTTACTATTATACATGTTAGGTTTGTATATCTAGTTACTATTATACATGTTAGGTTTGTATATCTAGTTACTATTATACATGTTAGGTTTGTATATCTAGTTACTATTATACATGTTAGGTTTGTATATCTAGTTACTATTATACATGTTAGGTTTGTATATCTAGTTACTATTATACATGTTAGGTTTGTATATCTAGTTACTATTATACATGTTAGGTTTGTATATCTAGTTACTATTATACATGTTAGGTTTGTATATCTAGTTACTATTATACATGTTAGGTTTGTATATCTAGTTACTATTATACATGTTAGGTTTGTATATCTAGTTACTATTATACATGTTAGGTTTGTATATCTAGTTACTATTATACATGTTAGGTTTGTATATCTAGTTACTATTATACATGTTAGGTTTGTATATCTAGTTACTATTATACATGTTAGGTTTGTATATCTAGTTACTATTATACATGTTAGGTTTGTATATCTAGTTACTATTATACATGTTAGGTTTGTATATCTAGTTACTATTATACATGTTAGGTTTGTATATCTAGTTACTATTATACATGTTAGGTTTGTATATCTAGTTACTATTATACATGTTAGGTTTGTATATCTAGTTACTATTATACATGTTAGGTTTGTATATCTAGTTACTATTATACATGTTAGGTTTGTATATCTAGTTACTATTATACATGTTAGGTTTGTATATCTAGTTACTATTATACATGTTAGGTTTGTATATCTAGTTACTATTATACATGTTAGGTTTGTATATCTAGTTACTATTATACATGTTAGGTTTGTATATCTAGTTACTATTATACATGTTAGGTTTGTATATCTAGTTACTATTATACATGTTAGGTTTGTATATCTAGTTACTATTATACATGTTAGGTTTGTATATCTAGTTACTATTATACATGTTAGGTTTGTATATCTAGTTACTATTATACATGTTAGGTTTGTATATCTAGTTACTATTATACATGTTAGGTTTGTATATCTAGTTACTATTATACATGTTAGGTTTGTATATCTAGTTACTATTATACATGTTAGGTTTGTATATCTAGTTACTATTATACATGTTAGGTTTGTATATCTAGTTACTATTATACATGTTAGGTTTGTATATCTAGTTACTATTATACATGTTAGGTTTGTATATCTAGTTACTATTATACATGTTAGGTTTGTATATCTAGTTACTATTATACATGTTAGGTTTGTATATCTAGTTACTATTATACATGTTAGGTTTGTATATCTAGTTACTATTATACATGTTAGGTTTGTATATCTAGTTACTATTATACATGTTAGGTTTGTATATCTAGTTACTATTATACATGTTAGGTTTGTATATCTAGTTACTATTATACATGTTAGGTTTGTATATCTAGTTACTATTATACATGTTAGGTTTGTATATCTAGTTACTATTATACATGTTAGGTTTGTATATCTAGTTACTATTATACATGTTAGGTTTGTATATCTAGTTACTATTATACATGTTAGGTTTGTATATCTAGTTACTATTATACATGTTAGGTTTGTATATCTAGTTACTATTATACATGTTAGGTTTGTATATCTAGTTACTATTATACATGTTAGGTTTGTATATCTAGTTACTATTATACATGTTAGGTTTGTATATCTAGTTACTATTATACATGTTAGGTTTGTATATCTAGTTACTATTATACATGTTAGGTTTGTATATCTAGTTACTATTATACATGTTAGGTTTGTATATCTAGTTACTATTATACATGTTAGGTTTGTATATCTAGTTACTATTATACATGTTAGGTTTGTATATCTAGTTACTATTATACATGTTAGGTTTGTATATCTAGTTACTATTATACATGTTAGGTTTGTATATCTAGTTACTATTATACATGTTAGGTTTGTATATCTAGTTACTATTATACATGTTAGGTTTGTATATCTAGTTACTATTATACATGTTAGGTTTGTATATCTAGTTACTATTATACATGTTAGGTTTGTATATCTAGTTACTATTATACATGTTAGGTTTGTATATCTAGTTACTATTATACATGTTAGGTTTGTATATCTAGTTACTATTATACATGTTAGGTTTGTATATCTAGTTACTATTATACATGTTAGGTTTGTATATCTAGTTACTATTATACATGTTAGGTTTGTATATCTAGTTACTATTATACATGTTAGGTTTGTATATCTAGTTACTATTATACATGTTAGGTTTGTATATCTAGTTACTATTATACATGTTAGGTTTGTATATCTAGTTACTATTATACATGTTAGGTTTGTATATCTAGTTACTATTATACATGTTAGGTTTGTATATCTAGTTACTATTATACATGTTAGGTTTGTATATCTAGTTACTATTATACATGTTAGGTTTGTATATCTAGTTACTATTATACATGTTAGGTTTGTATATCTAGTTACTATTATACATGTTAGGTTTGTATATCTAGTTACTATTATACATGTTAGGTTTGTATATCTAGTTACTATTATACATGTTAGGTTTGTATATCTAGTTACTATTATACATGTTAGGTTTGTATATCTAGTTACTATTATACATGTTAGGTTTGTATATCTAGTTACTATTATACATGTTAGGTTTGTATATCTAGTTACTATTATACATGTTAGGTTTGTATATCTAGTTACTATTATACATGTTAGGTTTGTATATCTAGTTACTATTATACATGTTAGGTTTGTATATCTAGTTACTATTATACATGTTAGGTTTGTATATCTAGTTACTATTATACATGTTAGGTTTGTATATCTAGTTACTATTATACATGTTAGGTTTGTATATCTAGTTACTATTATACATGTTAGGTTTGTATATCTAGTTACTATTATACATGTTAGGTTTGTATATCTAGTTACTATTATACATGTTAGGTTTGTATATCTAGTTACTATTATACATGTTAGGTTTGTATATCTAGTTACTATTATAATGTTAGGTTTGTATATCTAGTTACTATTATACATGTTAGGTTTGTATATCTAGTTACTATTATACATGTTAGGTTTGTATATCTAGTTACTATTATACATGTTAGGTTTGTATATCTAGTTACTATTATACATGTTAGGTTTGTATATCTAGTTACTATTATACATGTTAGGTTTGTATATCTAGTTACTATTATACATGTTAGGTTTGTATATCTAGTTACTATTATACATGTTAGGTTTGTATATCTAGTTACTATTATACATGTTAGGTTTTGTATATCTAGTTACTATTATACATGTTAGGTTTGTATATCTAGTTACTATTATACATGTTAGGTTTGTATATCTAGTTACTATTATACATGTTAGGTTTGTATATCTAGTTACTATTATACATGTTAGGTTTGTATATCTAGTTACTATTATACATGTTAGGTTTGTATATCTAGTTACTATTATACATGTTAGGTTTGTATATCTAGTTACTATTATACATGTTAAGTTTGTATATCTAGTTACTATTATACATGTTAGGTTTGTATATCTAGTTACTATTATACATGTTAGGTTTGTATATCTAGTTACTATTATACATGTTAGGTTTGTATATCTAGTTACTATTATACATGTTAGGTTTGTATATCTAGTTACTATTATACATGTTAGGTTTGTATATCTAGTTACTATTATACATGTTAGGTTTGTATATCTAGTTACTATTATACATGTTAGGTTTGTATATCTAGTTACTATTATACATGTTAGGTTTGTATATCTAGTTACTATTATACATGTTAGGTTTGTATATCTAGTTACTATTATACATGTTAGGTTTGTATATCTAGTTACTATTATACATGTTAGGTTTGATTATCTAGTTACTATTATACATGTTAGGTTTGTATATCTAGTTACTATTATACATGTTAGGTTTGTATATCTAGTTACTATTATACATGTTAGGTTTGTATATCTAGTTACTATTATACATGTTAGGTTTGTATATCTAGTTACTATTATACATGTTAGGTTTGTATATCTAGTTACTATTATACATGTTAGGTTTGTATATCTAGTTACTATTATACATGTTAGGTTTGTATATCTAGTTACTATTATACATGTTAGGTTTGTTTATCTAGTTACTATTATACATGTTAGGTTTGTATATCTAGTTACTATTATACATGTTAGGTTTGTATATCTAGTTACTATTATACATGTTAGGTTTGTGTATCTAGTTACTATTATACATGTTAGGTTTGTATATCTAGTTACTATTATACATGTTAGGTTTGTATATCTAGTTACTATTATACATGTTAGGTTTGTATATCTAGTTACTATTATACATGTTAGGTTTGTATATCTAGTTACTATTATAATGTTAGGTTTGTATATCTAGTTACTATTATAATGTTAGGTTTGTATATCTAGTTACTATTATGATGTTAGGTTTGTATATCTAGTTACTATTATAATGTTAGGTTTGTATATCTAGTTACTATTATACATGTTAGGTTTGTATATCTAGTTACTATTATACATGTTAGGTTTGTATATCTAGTTACTATTATACATGTTAGGTTTGTATATCTAGTTACTATTATACATGTTAGGTTTGTATATCTAGTTACTATTATACATGTTAGGTTTGTATATCTAGTTACTATTATACATGTTAGGTTTGTATATCTAGTTACTATTATACATGTTAGGTTTGTATATCTAGTTACTATTATACATGTTAGGTTTGTATATCTAGTTACTATTATACATGTTAGGTTTGTATATCTAGTTACTATTATACATGTTAGGTTTGTATATCTAGTTACTATTATACATGTTAGGTTTGTATATCTAGTTACTATTATACATGTTAGGTTTGTATATCTAGTTACTATTATACATGTTAGGTTTGTATATCTAGTTACTATTATACATGTTAGGTTTGTATATCTAGTTTACTATTATACATGTTAGGTTTGTATATCTAGTTACTATTATACATGTTAGGTTTGTATATCTAGTTACTATTATACATGTTAGGTTTTTATATCTAGTTACTATTATACATGTTAGGTTTGTATATCTATTTACTATTATACATGTTAGGTTTGTATATCTAGTTACTATTATACATGTTAGGTTTGTATATCTAGTTACTATTATACATGTTAGGTTTGTATATCTAGTTACTATTATACATGTTAGGTTTGTATATCTAGTTACTATTATACATGTTAGGTTTGTATATCTAGTTACTATTATACATGTTAGGTTTGTATATCTAGTTACTATTATACATGTTAGGTTTGTATATCTAGTTACTATTATACATGTTAGGTTTGTATATCTAGTTACTATTATCATGTTAGGTTTGTATATCTAGTTACTATTATACATGTTAGGTTTGTATATCTAGTTACTATTACATGTTAGGTTTGTATATCTAGTTACTATTATACATGTTAGGTTTGTATATCTAGTTACTATTATACATGTTAGGTTTGTATATCTAGTTACTATTATACATGTTAGGTTTGTATATCTAGTTACTATTATAATGTTAGGTTTGTATATCTAGTTACTATTATAATGTTAGGTTTGTATATCTAGTTAATATTATACATGTTAGGTTAGTAATTAAAACTAAACGGGATGCTACGATTTGCGTGCTCCCAAAAATTTTGAATGGTTACTGCTTGTAATGGCTTTCTTTTGTAATGAACAAATGTCACTTATTAAAGTCTTATACTTAATATCTTATTCAATTCGTATTGCTTACTTTTTAAAAAGTCATAAACAGTAGTTAGTATTAGTAAGACTGGAATATTAGTTCGTTTAGTGCGAGCCTTGAGCTTGCACATTTGAGCACAAACCATCCAAACGAAGTGTAATACATGAAAGACTCCATCGTAGTTCATCTTCATCTCAAGTCGGGCAAAATGTTTTGTCTTGATTGTAACCAATGCTGAAAATCCACATTCACAAACATATGATATTGCACAGGGTAAATGTATTTTTTAAGCTTTCTGAGACAGTTCTCAGTACTAGAAAATTTCATCAAGCTCACTTTCTGATGCAACATATTCAAATTAGTATCTCTGATTAGTTCTATGAATTGTTTAAATTCAATATCAATGGTAGTAAATTTAATGAGTCAATGTGTGCAAGAAACGGACTGAAAACACACTAATAACTCTGAGCGTTCAAAGCGCTGTGAGCCCAGTTCCTTACTGGGATACAGCGCTATATAAATTATCAATTTATTATTATTATTATCATTAACACCAAAGTAGAAGTTAAATTGATCCTGCAGTGATTGAATATGGTCAGTAATCGAATTTACCAACAGCTGTATATTGATTTCAGCATTTTCTTGTTTCTCAGTGAATTCGTACAATTGCATTGATCAAACATGTGTAAGTTCCCCTGAAATAATTTTGTTTAACAAAGACCAAGTTGTTTTTTTCGTAAAATCAGACACTCTGTCACTGTGAATAATGAAATGTGTCTGCTGTCCTTGCAGACATGAATTAATTTGATTAATTTCTTCAAAAAATGTCAGGCAAGTAACTCAGAACAGCAAACCATAAGCTATCATTCAAATGATCAACAAGCTTTGATTTTTTTTCCTTCAAGAAACTCATAGCATCACGTAATTCAAACAGTCTGTTAAACACCTCCACTTGCTAACCAGGTATTTTGGCCTGTGCAACTCCTATAGACATAAACAATAATGCACTTAAAGCCTTTTCAATGACTTTGTTTGCTTGTCGTATGCAGGACTTTTGACATCAAGGGAATTTGTTAGCACAAAACGTATTCCAATGGTTTCACCGAGCAGACAATAGGATTAGTTTTCAGATGTCTTCGGAGTTTTGCAGGTTTTATCGCTTAAATTGCAAGAATTTGACACTGTGGTCTGGGTTGATCATTTGCTATGACACATAAAACCCCATAAAATATTCTTCATCATCCCGTCGTATGGAAATTTGTCTTTTTTTATTCTCTCCCCCCAAATGCATTTTATTTACACACAGATTGTGAGGATGAGCATAAGGAATAATCATTGTTGTCCTACTCCTTATGTTCGGTTGTTTTCTTATTTAAGACTAATTTACTAATCGTTTTCAAAAAAATATTTTTGAATGTTAATATAACATCTATTACTAGATCTATAGTCTTCTAGAATCTAGTGTGTCATCATGTGATTTCCGGTATAGCTAAAAGTAAACATAGACTCAAAACATATTGTTTTCTAGAAATATACCCGCACCTTGTAGCGGGGGTGTGCTGATACTTTTTCCCAGTATTAGTTGCTGGTTATGCAAATTTTTTTGGCCAAGTTATATCTCAGATTCATCTATTAGTTAAAATCTTATGGGAAACAGAGATATTCCATTTTAAGGGGGGAAAATTATATATCATTAAATTTATTTAAGAAAAAAAGAGAGAGAAACAAACAAAACAGACACAATTATTTAATTTTTACCATTTTGCCACGTAAGTTGTTTTCACTTAATGCAGTGCCTTTTAACATTACCTTACTATTTAAAAGATATGATTTATTGAATAATGAATCTTGACGACCATAATAACTAAATTTACTATTTCATTCCCACTTGTACTAAATAAACATAACTGATAGGTTTTCCGAAATAGCTCTACCACCCTCGTCACTCAAAAATTTCATATACAATTACGACACTGTAGTAGTAACACAATTGTAAATAATACAATATTTGTAACCGCGTCTATGAGATAAAGAACATATGGCACCATCCCTTAAAAGGGCAAAGGCTACATAACTCATAGCGCCAATAAACAAAATTATAAATGTACTTTCTAAAATACTTTTTAAAAAAACCGTCGTATTAAAATTATTTCAAGAAAATGTGCACACCATATTTAGACATGAAAAGATTATAGAAATCTGGCCGCATAAAATAAAGTAATGTTATAAAGTAAATGTACTGGACCAAAATAACTCTTACTTTTGACGTATTCATAGTTGTTTTAACAGGGAAATAATATTTCAAAAATGTAATGTCTCTAAATTTTACGATTTATATTTACGGTTTTTATGCAATGTGTATAATTTCAAAAAAGGAATCAATTTTATGTTCCCTATTTCTGATAAGGCATCATAATATGTAAATTATATTCAATACACACACACCAGATTTTGTTTCTGAAAAAAAAATCTATATATATCCACATTAAAAAAAAAGATTCAACCGTCTGTTAATAAGCTTATTTAAAAAATGATTAAAATGCAACTTTAGAAATGGCCTATGTTATTCCGACTACAAAGGAATGAACATAAAATGTTCAATTCACAATTCATATTATCTTATCTTATCTTATCTATACAGACGCTCCTTCTATGCAGAAGATAGTTGCGTCCACAGACCATGACAGATGATCTGTTGGCAAGTGATGCAGCGTTCACAGGCCACGGCTTTGTGGGTTCCACGCATTACCCAGCCGCCTAACTACAAGTAGTGTTAGGTACCCATTCGGAGTGGGGTGACTCAGGGACCACTCGACCACCGCACCCCCTATTAATTAAGCGTTTTTAGGATCACTTTATTAACTTTAGTCAACTTCTGTTAATACGATCGGTAGCGAAATTTTATAATGTATAGTGTATATATATATAGCTTATGTAAACTTTTTTTAAAGTTTAAGTTTATTTTACATAGGCCATCGCTTTCCATATAAAATAAACTCGCTAAATCTATGGTTTTTAATTAAATGTCGAGTTATGAATTATATTTAAAAAATCGCAATTTAATACACACGTGTAAAATATTAATCCAATGCATCGCGGAAAAATTGAAATAAAATAATTTAAACGCATATCTAATATATAAAGCTCAGTTGATGTTTGTATGTTTGTTTGTTTGTATCCATTAAAAATGCCACTGCTTTGTTGACATTTTTCCAAAAGATCTCTACCACTGTCGTCACTAAAAAGCTCATATATATTTACGACACTGCATCGTAACACAATTGTAATTAATATAATATTTGCATCAGCGTCTATGAGATAAAGCTTATATGGCACTACCCCCCTGAAAGAAAAAATCTACTTAACCTATAGCGCCAATAAATTAAATTAGAAACGTTATATATGAAATGTACATTCTAAAATACTTGAAAGAAACTAAAGCAGTCGTATTAAAAAGAATTCAAGAAAATGTGCGCACCGTATTTAGACAATAATAATAAATGGTTATAGAAATATTCTGGCTTAATAAAAAGTCTGCTCATAACAACTGGACCAAAAAAAAACTCTTCTTTTGTAATCTATTTATAGTTGTGCTAACATGGAAATAATATTTGAAATGTTATATTTCTGTCTACATTTACAATTAAAATATATTGCTTTATGCAATTGGTATAAAATCATAAAGAAATAAAAAATATTTTTTGAGTCACTTTCATGGGACAACAACAGATTTTGTTTCTAAAATATAAAGAACTTATATTCCACATTTAAAAAAAAACCCAAAACAAATCAAATTTCTTTTAAAAATGAAAATGAAACAATGACAATAATTGATTTTAAAAATGGCCTATGTTAATCCAACTACAAAGGGATGAACATAACAAATTCAATTCGCAAAACAAAATAAATAAGCGTTTTCAGGATCACTTTATTTAGTTTAATCTACTATGTTAATAGGTCCGGTAGCCTATGTTTAAATTGTATAAGTGTATAGGTTATGTAAAAGACAATAGCTTATGTAAAAGACAATAGATTATGTAAAAGACAAACAAAATAAAAATGTTATATTAATAGGACACAGCTAAATTTAAGATGCTTACACGAAAATGTGCGCACAGTAATCAGGCGATAAAAGTTGTTAGAAGGCGCTACACTAAAAATGAAGCCTTGAAAAAAATACTGACACAATTATTACATAAATAGGTTTTTATTAAAAGTCGAGTAATGGAACAGAAAATAATTAAAACAAATTCGCAATTAAATTTAAACGTGTAAACAATTATATATAATGCATCGTGTGGCAGTTGCAATTAAATATGTTTACGTGTCTATAATATATAAAAGTAACAGTAAAGAAAATGACCATTCTTTGTACTGCACAGCTCAAGTTAAGAAGCGTACACGAAAATGTGCGCACCGTAATTAGACAATATAATATTTTTTGAATGCGCACCGCTGAAAATAAAGTATTGGGAAAAAAAACGTCACCAAAAATAACTCGCTTTGAACGGCATTTGAACGTCCGCGTAAAGATGTTCAATACAGAAAGGAGGTTAAATTTTTCATTCTTTGTCTCTTGCATTTCTGATTATTTAATTTATGGCATTTGGGCATTAGCCTTCATTAAAGTTACTAGATCAATTTTGTTATATAGTATTTTGTATTGTAATTTTTTTTAGATTCCTTTATTTAAAAAATGCATTGTTCTTTGGTTGATTTTTCCTTATACATAACAAAAATTGTTTAAATTTTGGGTTCTTAAATACATATATTTTATTTATTTATTTTTTTTTAAAGTCTGAAAACTTTTTTTGATAATCATAATTGTGTAGCAATTTTTGTTGATATAGCAAAGTAAACTGATGTCTATAAATGTGTGGATTATTACTTAACTAATGTCAAGTATTCAAATAGTTGTTGTATTACATAAATAATGTCAAGTATTCAAATAGTTGTTTTATTACATAAATAATGTCAAGTATTCAAATAGTTGTTTTATTACATTACTAATGTCAATTATTCAAATAGTTGTTTTATTACATACATAATGTCAAGTATTCAAATAGTTGTTTTATTACATTACTAATGTCAAGTATTCAAATAGTTGTTTTATTACATAAGTAATGTCAAGTATTCAAATAGTTGTTTTATTACATAACTAATGTCAAGTATTCAAATAGTTGTTTTATTACATAACTAATGTCAAGTATTCAAATAGTTGTTTTATTACATAACTAATGTCAAGTATTCAAATAGTTGTTTTATTACATAACTAATGTCAAGTATTCAAATATTTGTTTTATTACATAAATAATGTCAAGTATTCAAATAGTTGTTTTATTACATAACTAATGTCAAGTATTCAAATAGTTGTTTTATTACATAACTAATGTCAAGTATTCAAAAAGTTGTTTTATTACATAACTAATGTCAAGTATTCAAATAGTTGTTTTATTACATAACTAATGTCAAGTATTCAAATAGTTGTTTTATTACATAACTAATGTCAAGTATTCAAATAGTTGTTTTATTACATAACTAATGTCAAGTATTCAAATAGTTGTTTTATTACATAACTAATGTCAAGTATTCAAATAGTTGTTTTATTACATAACTAATGTTTACAACTGATATCAATAAGTTATAGTAGGAGTTTTGTTATTTGCTTTTTTTACAGTTGAAAACAATTATTATGTCATCCGTTTAGTCAACAAAAAATAATAAGTCAATTTTTTTAAAAATAGTGAAGCCACAAAATTCTCTCTTTGTTTTAGACATTTTCTCATATATAATATTCTATTTTTATGTCACAGGAACCTGATATCTTGATGAAAATATAGAAAAATGTGCCACTTATCATCTCAGTTATCTCTATCTCAATTACCAAAATCATGATTAAAAATAATTTTTTATCATAATATACCAACAACATCATTCAAATATATCAATGTATTTTTACATCATAATATACCAACAACATCATTCAAATATATCAACGTATCTTTACATCATAATATATGTATACCAACAACATCATTCAAATATATCAATGTATTTTACATCATAATGTAGGAACAACTTCATTCAAATATATCAATGTATGTTTTATTTGTAAATATGTATGTCATTTTATGAATCTTAAAATATTATATAATACTAAAAGTTAACTGAAGAAAATATTAAATACAATTCTTTATTAGGCATGAAAAGATATTTAATATTAAATCTCAATGTTATTGTCTCTGACAGATATAAGTCAATCAGCCAGTTGTTTACCTTAGATCAACCATTATGGGGGTAAGTACTTTAAGTAGATAGTAAATTATTTTACTTTTAAAAAGTTACACAATATCATTTGAAGGATTTTAGTTGAATTAACAATATTATGAAAAAATGTGTTATATATGTTTTAAGTTTTTAAATTAAATTCTGACAGCAAATAGACCAAACCATAATAAATTTATATCAGCAAAAAGAGATAAATGATAAATTTATGTATTAACATTATTGCAATAACAAAACAAATCTCATCTTCATGATGGATGTTCACTTAATTAGACAACTTTAATGCAAGAATTAAATACACATTTTAAAATAACATAACAAATATCATCATTATGATGGATGGTCATTTAATTAGACAACTTTAAGGCAAGAATTCAATACAAATTTTAAAATAACAAAAACAAATATCTTTATGTTGGATGGTCATTTAATTAAACAACTTTAAGGCAAGAACTGAATACAAATTTTAAAATAACAAAAACAAATATCATCTTTATGATGGATGGTCACTTAATTAGACAACTTTAAGGCAAGATTTGAATATAAATTTTAAAATAACATAACAAATATCATCTTTATGATGGATGGTCATTTAATTAGACAACTTTGAGGCAAGAATTCAATACAAATTTTAAAATAACATAACAAATATGATCTTTATGATTGATGGTAACTTAATTAGACAAATTTAACCCTCTATTACGCACTTTTAGGTTTTCATGGAAAAAAAATATTTGATTGGATATTATATGTCTATTGGACATATATAAACATAATATGGAAGAAAAATATACTATTTTTATAAAATTGTGATTTTATTGGTATGTTACCATATGGTAACAGTGCGTCTAAAAGGTAAAAAAAAAGTAAAACAGAATATATAGGAACATGACAACTATAATAATTTTAAAAGATGATGATTTAATTGTGAACACCAATAAGTGTAAACATTAATTTGATTACAATTACATTTTTATATGTTGAATATACTGCTTCAATAATTCATGAAAATAATAGTAAGGATAACAAAAATCATTATTTTACAACATAATAAAGGAAAATCTAATAATATTTTTTAATAAAATACCTTCATAAAGGCCAGTAAACATTTATACACCTACATACAAATCTAGTTTGAGTCTACTGAAACTGTTTGACTTTTGCGTCTTGAAAAGTTGAATATTACATCAGTACATGTTACTAATTTTTACACATTTCATTCTAAAAAAATTCCCTGCAATTTGATCTCTTGCATCTTTCTTTTTTGTAAATTGGCTCAGGAAAATGCCCAACATAGTCAGGTCTTACTGGTATTTGTTAAACAGCTGCTGTAGGATCTCTCATTTCTTTGGCTCTATGATGAGCACATTTTCTAAACCCTACTTTACCTTTTTTCATTAGGCATATTGCGATCTGTGTCTTGAAATCAAGTAGAGAAAGGATATTTGTTTGGTCCCAATCTGCATTACTACAGGCATTCCTATAGATCAGTCATGCCTAAACTACTGCCATATTCATAATATCCACTTGAAAACAATCATTGAGTGTTGTTTATTTCTTACTTGTAACATTGATAACTAGACGGAGCACAATGTTTCCAGAAGCTCCTATAACCAATTCTATTTTACACGGCAGAATTTTACAGAAGTATCATTCAAAGTTATGAATCACTCCAGTAATAGAACAACACACACACTTTTTAAACTGTTGGGGTTATATTGTTATAGATATATTTTTATTAGCCACCTTGTCATAACGAGTATCAATTCCCCAGTAACAACTGCTTTTGGCATTTGAACTATGATGCTCATCATAAATAAACTCCAGTAAACTGCTCCAGTTCATTAGCATCCAAATATTGGTTCATATTTGTCTGAGCTCTGTAAATGTTTGATTGTATTACAAAATTATCCATTATTTATTCATCAATAATTTCCCTAAAGTAGTCTATAGGATTTTGATGCTCTTTTGCAACAGCGATAAAACAAAACAAAAACAGGATCTTGAGGAAAGAATTCTGCTGCTAAGAAAATGTCCATTTGATACTTTTGCCTGTGGTTGGACTGCAGTACCTAAAAATTACCAGGTGCTTCATTCATTTCCCTCTCAGAGACTGGTGTTGTTGAGTCTGAAAAGGACAAATTGAATTATTATTTTTTTAGTGTTTACGTCAACAATTGTATTGAATGATATTTAATTATTCTTTCAAAAGATATAAGACATAATATTTTATTTTTAAAAATTATGTAAATTTACCTGAATCTCTGTTGTGCTCTGATTCTGGATTAAAAGTTTCATCTACATCATCGTCATCTTCCTAAGATAGTTCATTATCATCTGGGTCCTCAGGAATGGCACAAACATGTACATCTTTATTTTTTCCATGAAACCTTGATGGATACAAGACTTTGGTATTTGAATTCTTGAGAGGAAAAAAAACAAACAAATAGAAAATGTACAAAATATATATGTTGTATATCATTGATTATCATCCATATGTCTAATTCTATTTATAATTCTATTTATAAAAAAGAATTTTAAAATTATTTTTAATTTAACATTAAAGATTGTAAAACTTGTTAATTTTATAAAAGTATAAAAGGCTAACATAAATATTTGATATTTATAAATATTCTATAAATAAAACACTATTTATATCGCTTATAAAATGTTAGCTTTAGTATGTTGTCATTTTCCAACAAGAAAAACCACCCCAAAAAAAAATAACCACATAGACGCACTGTTACCAAATGGTCACATACCATTTTTTTCAAATTTTATCAAACGTTGATGACAAATATCAAAAATAAGCTTACATAATTATTGTATAAACATTAATGTTACCATTTAATATTTTTTTGAACAGAAACTTTCATTATGCGATAAAAAACGAACACTTGTACTTACTAGATTCGGTAGACACAAGTGTAGCCCACTGTGACCAAATAAAAGTTGCTCTTACAAAAATACGAAATGGTCTAAGTGAAGAGTTCTCCGGTATAAAAGTTCAAAACATGATAAAATAAAAGGGGAACCAGTCTGAAAAATTAAAAACTAATCCAGCATTAGTGAAATAATTATTATTTCGCTTTGTTACCAAATGGTCACATTGTGTAATAGAGGGTTAAGGCAATAATTGAATACAATTTTTTTTAAAAATATATAAATTAATATCTACAAGACAATAAGTAATCTCAATCAGAAAAGACATTTTTTCCTGTCTTAATAAAAGCTAAAAAAGGAAAATATAAAAATAATATTTTAAACTTTATATCCATGAATCCATGTGTATTTATTAAAACCACCACTAAAACATGTAATGCTTTAAACAAATAATTAGATTTAAAAGAATTCAGGATAACTAATTTATTTCTGGTAGACTAATATTCATAAAAATCTATATTCATAACAAAAACAATAACTCTAATAAGAATGAAGGATTAAACAAAAACCATAGATAAGCGTAGGACGCAATAATCTTCTGTATAGAAGGGGCGTCTGCAACAGATTAACTAAGCTAAGATAAAACAATACAGTATTATGGTAGTATTTATTGAGCACATTTTATTATAATAATGAGAGAACATATAAAATATTCTTTGATGTTAAAAAAATGTTTAATTTTGTTTTAATTTTTCTTTCATTCCAATCAAATAATACTTGTGTCTAGATCAGAATTTGGAAAACTTAGTTTGTCTTATTTCTATAAAATAATACTTGTGTCTAGATCAGTATTTGGAAAACTTAGTTTGTCTTATTTCTATAAAATAATACTTGTGTCTAGATCAGTATTTGGAAAACTTAGTTTGTCTTATTTCTATAAAATAATACTTGTGTCTAGATCAGTATTTGGAAAACTTAGTTTGTCTTATTTCTATAAAAATAATACTTGTGTCTAGATCAGTATTTGGAAAACTTAGTTTGTCTTATTTCTATAAAATAATACTTGTGTCTAGATCAGTATTTGGAAAACTTAGTTTGTCTTATTTCTATAAAATAATACTTGTGTCTAGATCAGTATTTGGAAAACTTAGTTTGTCTTATTTCTATAAAATAATACTTGTGTCTAGATCAGTATTTGGAAAACTTAGTTTGTCTTATTTCTATAAAATAATACTTGTGTCTAGATCAGTATTTGGAAAACTTAGTTTGTCTTATTTCTATAAAATAATACTTGTGTCTAGATCAGTATTTGGAAAACTTAGTTTGTCTTATTTCTATAAAATAATACTTGTGTCTAGATCAGTATTTGGAAAACTTAGTTTGTCTTATTTCTATAAAATAATACTTGTGTCTAGATCAGTATTTGGAAAACTTAGTTTGTCTTATTTCTATAAAATAATACTTGTGTCTAGATCAGTATTTGGAAAACTTAGTTTGTCTTATTTCTATAAAATAATACTTGTGTCTAGATCAGTATTTGGAAAACTTAGTTTGTCTTATTTCTATAAAATAATACTTGTGTCTAGATCAGTATTTGGAAAACTTAGTTTGTCTTATTTCTATAAAATAATACTTGTGTCTAGATCAGTATTTGGAAAACTTAGTTTGTCTTATTTCTATAAAATAATACTTGTGTCTAGATCAGTATTTGGAAAACTTAGTTTGTCTTATTTCTATAAAATAATACTTGTGTCTAGATCAGTATTTGGAAAACTTAGTTTGTCTTATTTCTATAAAAATAATACTTGTGTCTAGATCAGTATTTGGAAAACTTAGTTTGTCTTATTTCTATAAAATAATACTTGTGTCTAGATCAGTATTTGGAAAACTTAGTTTGTCTTATTTCTATAAAATAATACTTGTGTCTAGATCAGTATTTGGAAAACTTAGTTTGTCTTATTTCTATAAAATAATACTTGTGTCTAGATCAGTATTTGGAAAACTTAGTTTGTCTTATTTCTATAAAATTATACTTGTGTCTAGATCAGTATTTGGAAAACTTAGTTTGTCTTATTTCTATAAAAAGGAAGGATAGATACATATCAATATTTATGTAACTTATTAAACTTATTTAATTAAAGCTATAACAGTTTAATTAATTTTTAAAATTTTCTTATCTATTAGGAGGAGGTGTAAGTTATAAAAATATACGTATTTAAAAGATTATTTTAAAAAAAGATTTAATACATTAAAAAAATACATATATTATACAATTGTAAGAATTCCTTTTAGTGTTTGATGTAAATTGTATTGCAAGATCTTAGATTAATTATTAAAAATAATATCAGCTATGTTATTATAAAGATGTCTTTAGAGTGATAAATATAACATTATAGAAATGTTAGTTTTATTTATGTTGATGAAACAGACCCCCCCCTCCTCCTTCAATTAAAAAAAAATTTGTTTTACTTACATTGATGGCAGATGGAGCAGAAGTGACACAATATTGAATGTGGCAAATATTTAATTATTGTACAAATTAATACTACAATAAATATAAAAATTAAGATCTAACAATAATGTTTGTAGATTTACTAATTTAAAATGAAAAAGCACAGCTTATAATATAGTATAGTATTAATATAATTAATACAAAAGCCACTCACGAGTAACAAGACAATGAAAATTATGTCAAATGAATATGAATAGGACCAAGCACCAATACAATTAAAATTATGTCAAATGAATATGAATAAGACCAAGCACCAATACAATGAAAATTGTGTCAAATGAATATGAATAGGACCAAGCATTAATACAATTAAAACTATGTCAAATGATTATGAATAGGACCAAGCACCAATACAATTACAATTTTGACATTTAGGCTTAGGTATTTATACAAATTTAGTTTAAAATAGTGTAAGAATCTTGATAAGATATTTTATATATTGAACCAAGTTAATTTGAATATAAAAAATTATATATATTAGTAAATTCTCTTTTCTTATAGCTTAGACTTTGAGATAGTTCATTTTGTTTATTATTAATAGTCAATAATTATATTGAATAATTTAGACTCTCTTTCGACTTTCGTATAATTATATTTGTTATCACTTTACCTTGATAATTTATGCATATATTTATATATAAATAATAATATATTAACTTAATTAATATTTAGATATATGATATAATAATTAAAACTACAAACAAAACAAAAATAATGAAATATATTTCTTTCTTTATTTTTTTTACATACGTCATACACAGGTATGCAAATTCAATGTATGTCAGCATACGATTTTTATTCTAACTAAAAAAAAACAAGACTAGAGGTCCAGAGACTAGAGTCAAGCTACATTGACATAACTTAGTTACTAAAACAACTACTACTACTAAATTTAAACTACTTAGACTTAGTAACTCTTAGACTTGGTACAACTAGTGCCACCTTATTCAAAATATTTTTAAAATTTAAATATACTGAGTCTACTGCCACCGCATCCGAAATAAGTTTAAATAAAAAAAAATATATTTAATAATATACACGTATTAAATCTTAATTAAGATGGTTATGTTTATAAGGTTTCAAGAAATGATTTAAGTTATGATCCTATTTGACTATTCGGAAGTCAAAAAATATATAGTGAGCTTCATGTAACCATAGTAACTAAAATCAAATAACCTAGGCGTCCTAGGAATAAAAAAATAAATAACACATGTCACATATACATTATTTTATAAATACCATATTAAAATATTAACATATGCAAAATATAATTTGTAATTTTCAAATTTTTTTAATTATCACAAATAATAGATAGATTTTGATCTATCAAGTGAAATTATAATTTTAAAAAAATAAAAAAATATTGTTATTAATCTGCTATTCTTTTCCAGTTAATATTTTTGTATTACAAAATCAAATGGAATCACTGAATTTAAAAAAGTCATCGACTACACGAAAATTATTTTTTTTAAACCCAATAACAATAACATTTTTCTTTGAATATTATAAAGTGTTAACAATTTTTAAAAATAATGTTGAATATTTGAAGATTAAAATTATTTTAAACTTAATTGTATACTTAATACAATTAAGGTTTAAGTAAGGATTGATCAATTAAGTAATCATATACTAATGTATCGACGATACTATCGTAGTCTTTCATTTAAGAAACGACAATTATTGCAGACGACAGACGAGCCGTCTGAATACACTTACTCCAAGGAAGAAATTCACTTGCTGACATTAACTTGAAAATCTTTTGATCGTATTCAACGTTGTATTTTATTTTTAACTGACTGAGTAGATAACTAACAGAAATAATAATGTATTTTTTAAAAATCAATTATTTAAAAAAAACTGTAAAGGATAATAATAGTTTACAATTGACTAATCAGTTTATGATTATGTATTTCCCTTACACCTTACAGTATTTGAAAATGAAGTTAATCCACAAAAAACTGCGTAATTTAATGTCACGGCTATTTTCTCGTGCGGCTATATACTCAAATTCTCGATAATTGAAACAAATAAGAACTACAATATATTTACGCAAACTAAATTGTGTAACAATGAAAATACTTATATTTTTTTCAAAGTAAAAGTAATTTTTTACTTTTTCTATTTTCAGAATTCTTTAAAGAAATCAGGTCTGGTATCAGAAAAGCTAAAAAGATTGCAAAACAACGGTAAATCGTTAATTTTATATAATTTTAAAGTAAATAGTAGTGCTTTGTTTTAAAAATTATTTTTTTCTTATTTTATTTTTTTTTCTTTCTAATTTGGTTATATGATAAGAGTGAAATAGAGAGAGAGAGGAAGGGAAGAAAGACAGAAATAGAGATAGAGAGATAGAGAAAGGGGAGAGAGAGATTGAGACCACCATAGAAAGTTTGAGAGAATGAAACACAGACAGAAATAGTGACAGAGAGATCAACAGAGAGAAAAAGACGATGAGAAAAGAGCAAAACAAAAGCAGATTGACAAAGAGAATAAGTAAAAGAGAGAGAGAAAGTGGCAATACATTAATTATTATTAATACTTAAAACAAAAGAAATATATTAGAAAACTATCCTTTCAGAAAATTGCCGAGAGCACAGCCAATGTGAATTTGACACACATGACAGACAAACAGATGTCAAAGATGGCAGGTGTGACATGAAAGATAAATCAAGTCTTTTCTATGGTAATTATTTTTTATTAACTTTTCCTAGATATAAAAAATATACAAAATATAATTTAAAATATTTTATATTGTTGATAAAACATAATAAAAATACAAGTTAATTCCATTTTAATGCCTAGCTTATAATACCAGTATTTACACATTGTATTTCTTACATAAATTATTGTCTAACAAATCATCTCTGAAATTGATCTTTAAATCTATGGAAATTAAAGATTATACTTAACGAAATCTAGTTAAACAGAGATAATAGAAGAGAGACAGGTGTAAGACATGGATTAAAATGTACTTTCTTTGATGACCTTGTCAGGTACACATGAAACCCAGGTGTCAGAAGGAGGAGAAGCAGATCTACCTTTTACAATGCTATCTGTAAGAAGAATCCAGGTCACACACAGTTTGTACCTGTCAACGATTTTAACATCAATCACCTGCCTGAATATTACCATGACAACCTCCTAGTTGAGTTCATCAAAGCTATAGCTGACCTCACTGTCAGGGTAGCTGTTACAAATGACCAGTACAAAAAGACCAGAGTTTTGGCCAAAACACCAAAGAACCATATCCATTTTATGACATGAGAGGAAGTGACGTCATGAGACTAGGGACTGGGATGGTGAGGTATGTAAACATTGAATACAACAAGGGAACTTGTCCATGTCACAAGTGTCAACACTCGGACACACCCAGCAAAGTGTGGAGGGAAGGTATGGATGAACACGGCCACACACGTGGTGTTTGATGACCTTGAGGCGAGACACACCTCGTGTAGATTGTTCTATGATAGACAAGATAGTCCACTGGTCACTCTTGATGGCTGGACGGTGGTTAAAGCAAACATTGAGGAAGACTGGTGTGTGTTGAAATGTGTGACATGTGACGTAGATTTACTGGACAAACTGAACAAGATGTGGAGACACTGGCGTGATCTACGTAGGAAAGTAATCAACAAATATGCAGACGTCTGGAGACACGTTGACATTGATAGTATCACATCCACATGGATGTCCTAAACAGATCTCTGTAGGAGACTGTATAGACAGTTACCAGGTGAGTGGTAATAGTACCAAGTACAATTTGAGGGATTATAGGTACATGTACAAGGTGAGTGATTATAGGAACAAGTACACGTACACAACATGTACATGTCCAGGCAGTAGTGGGGCCTATGTCCACACACTGGGGTATGTTGTGGCTGGTCGTATGGCCACCATGTCCACAGTGGGGTCAACTCTGAGGGAAGTAATTTTAGTGGCACTGGTCTGGGTCTGGGGCTAATATCTATAATGTAAACAATGTTATAATATTTTATATACTTTATACAAACTTGTATCAACTGTTGATTGTTGTAATAGACAACACCCTCTACCACGCCCCATGTACACCACAACACCACGCCCCATGAACATCACAACACGACGCCCCATGTGCGCCCTAACCACCAGTGTCGGCACCCTACCTCCTACATTCCCATGTACTTATGAATTATTACTAGAAAATATTTTTATTCTTTTCATTTTGACTTGATACAAACTGGTATCAAATGGACACTATTTTAATAAAGCTTGACCACTACCACATTTAATGCATCCCCTTACTACCTTTGTCAGCACCCCCAACAACAAGGTCGGCACCCCTACCATCAGTGTCGGATCCCTTACCTTTAATTTACCAATTTCATGTACTTATAAACTGTTGATATAAAATAAATATTTTGTTTAAAAATCAATTGTTTTAAAAAACTTGTACCAAATGTTAATGACTATAAAATACAACACAGTCTATTACGCCCATGTGCGCCCACAGTCTATCACGCCCCATGTGCGCCCCCAGTCTATCACGCCCATTTGCGACCCCATTCTATCACGCTCATGTGCGACCCCAGTCTATCACGCCCATGTGCGACCCCAGTCTATCACGCCCATGTGCGACCCCAGTCTATCACGCCCATGTGCGACCCCAGTACCAGTATTTCACACCCACATTCCAACTATTTTTTGTTAATAAAACATTGTCACATACAGTTATTAATCTAAGTTTTTAAGATGTGGTAACATGTGGGTAGTGTGGTCATATGTAGGTTTGGGGTGTACATTATTGTGGTGTGTGGTAACATGTGGGTAGTGTGGTCATATGTGGGTTTGGGGTGTACATTATTGTGGTGTGTGGTAACATGTGGGTAGTGTGGTCATATGTAGGTTTGGGGTGTACATTATTGTGGTTTGTGGGAACATGCGGATTGTTTATCAATTCGTGTTTGAACCAGTTTCTTCGATACATCAGTGTTGACAAACACGTACAGTGATGGTTTCAGTGTGGGATATTTATCTATAATATACATACATATACTTACATGAGTTGTATGTATAAAAGAGAGACAAAAAGCGAGAGTGAGGTTTTTTGCGTTGGAAAACGAAGGATATTATGTGGTTGCTGTGTTGTAAATAAAAGAATGATGTCAACCTGACTGCTGGAATTCAACACTTTGTTGTTCTTTTTTATTGTTTCTAGTTTTAAGTCACGACTCGGCTACATTAATATTGATACATTTTATATAATCAATTTTAAAGACCATATATGAGGGCGTCTTCCAATGACATTGTTCATCATTATCATCATCATCATTGCCTGTCGTCCCGTCTGGGGCATAGGCCACAAACAAAGGCGTCCGAGGCATGCCGGTCCTGCGCCAATCTCTCTAACTATCCCTTGCTTTGCCCACTCTTTTTGGTGTCTACCTCCAGTTCAATTCTCCAGGTCATTTTGTGTTAACCTCTTTTCCTCTTGCCTTGGGTGTTCCAAGTGAGAGCTTGTCTCACAATGCTGGATGTATGCTTTCTGAGGGTGTGACCAATCCATCTCCATCTGCCCTGGCGTATTAGCTCTTCCACTGGCTCATGTAGTGTGCGTTGCAAGAGGTCCTCATTGGTGATGACGTTGGGCCAGCGGATTCGGAGAATTTTTTGGAGACATGTGTTTATTAATCTTTGAAGTTTGTTCGCCATGTTTCTGCTCCATATAACAAAACAGGCTTCACTGTGGTTTTTAGTTTCCTGACCTTGGTGTGGAGGGTAAAGTTGTTGCAGGTCCATACTTTTATTAGCTGTTTAAATGCTGCTCTTGCTTTGCCAATCCCCACTCTCATGTCAGAGTATGTCCCTCCTTGTATGTCAATGATGCTACCAATGTATGTAAAGTTTTCCACCTCCTCAAGATTTGTTCCTTCCAGTGTTATTGGGGTGTTGCCTTATGTATTTATTTTAATGACTTTGCTTTTTCCTCTATAGATCAGGCCAACGCAAGCAGAGAACTGCTACATAGTTAGTTTTCTCGGGCATCTGTTGCTGTGTGCGTTATATTAATGCCAGATCATCCGCAAAATCCAGGTCAGCAAGTTGTTTCCATAGTGTCCACTGGATACCATTTCTCTTCTGCTCTGTAGACATTTTCATTATCCATTCAATGGTTAGCATGACAATTATTACATAACTGGTAAGAATGACACTGAACATCTTAAAACGCTTGATAAAGTCTTGAAAATAGTCGGTGAAAAGGGTTTAAAAATAAACAAAGATAAATGTCAATTCATGCTGACAGATATTAGTTTTCTGGGTTATAGATTGAGCAAGCAAGGTCTTAGACCTCAACCTGAGAAAACAAAAGCCATTAAAGAGGCACCCAAACCTGAAAATACCCAACAGCTAAGAGCTTTTTTGGGCTTGATAAATTACTATGCAAAGTTCATAGGGAATATGTCTGATAAACTATCACCACTGTACAAGCTGCTGCAGAAAAATGCAACTTGGCACTGGGGTAAACAACAAGATGCTGCTTTTAATGCAGCAAAAAGAAGCGTTTGTCTTCTGACACCTTGCTGGCTCACTATGACCCAGGGAAAAGACTTATCTTAACATGTGATGCTTCACCAGATGGTGTAGGAGGAGTTTTAGTTTTATCTCACATAGATGAAAATGGTGACAGACCCATTGCTTTTGTCAGTAGATCTTTGAACCAGGCTGAGAAAAATTATTCTCAGTTAGATAGGGAAGGCTTAGGCATCATTTTTGGTGTTAAGAAATTTCACAAGTTTCTGTTTGGTAGAGAGTTCACCATCTTTACAGATCATAAGCCATTACTGGGTTTGTTTGGGAAAACAAACCCCTGCCTGAGCATGCCTCACCAAAGGTTCAAAGGTGGGCTATCACACTAGCCGCATACAATTATGAATTGAAATACAAACCTGGATTTGAGAATAGTGCAGATGGTCTTAGTCGTTTACCTTTAAAAAAACAAAGCCTTAGCTATGTACCAGAAGATATATTTGTTCTTTTCACTATCATGGATAACTCCAATATAAATGTGAATGATGTTAAGAGAGAAACACAAAAAGATGAGTGCTTGATAAAAGTATATGAGTACTGTAAGAATGGTTGGCCTGAAGAGTCAGTGAATGATGATTTAAGACCATATAAAATAAGAAAAATAGAGTTAAGTCTAGAAGATGGATGTGTGCTATGGGGGTCAAGGGTTATTATCCCCAAAATGTTACAAAAAGAAGTTTTAAGAACTTTACATGATACTCATCTTGGTTCTTCCAAAATGAAGAGTCTTGCACGATCGTGGTTCTGGTGGCCACATATGGATGCTGATATTGAAAAATATGTAAAGCTTTGTTCAAGCTGTGCACAACATTCAAATCAACCAGCTACAGCACCCTTGCAAAACTGGGATTGGCCAATCGAACCATGGAAACGTATCCATATAGATTTTGCAGGACCCTTCATGAACAAAATGTTCTTAATTGTTATTGATTCACATTCTAAGTGGTTAGAAGTTAAAATCATGAACACAATCACTGCAAGTGATACCATTATAGAACTTAAGGAAATATTTTCAACTCATGGGTTACCTGATCAAATTGTTTCAGATAATGGGCCTAGTTTCACTGCTCATGAGTTTAAACTATTTTGTGTAGCAAATGGTATTGAGCATATAACCACATCACCCTATCATCCTGCTGGGAATGGTTTGGCTGAAAGAGCGGTAGGCATATTCAAAACCGCTATGGTAAAAATGGGTACCGGTAACAAATTTTCTCTCAGGGAAAGAGTTAACAGGTTCTTAGCCAAATACCGCACAACTCCTCATATAACAACAGGTGTTGCACCATGCGAATTGCTGTGTGGTAGAAAAATTAAAACTCACCTTGACCTACTACATCCAACTGTTCAAAGGTCTGTTTCCCAACATCAACATACACAAAAATTAAATCATGACAAAACATCCATTGAGAGAGAGTTTGGGGTTAATGATAATGTGTATCTGAGAAATTATGGGAGAGGGGAAAAATGGATGCCAGGTCAAATTGTTCAATGTACAGGACCTGTGTCTTATAAAGTAAAAACAAATAATGGACTTATTGTCCGTAGACATGCAGACCAGTTAAAAATAACTTGTGCAGATAATGAGTGTGAATCTGTCAATCCCACCAGATCTGACCGGTTCACACCAACTCAGTTTGTTCCACAACCAATGTCTGTTGATATGAGTGAACCAAGTATTCTAGAGTCAGAAAATGTAAATTCTGGAATTAATGATTTAGATCCTGGACTCCCTGAGCTAGAGAGTCCAGATGGTCAGAATCTTGAGTCACCAAATCAACAGCCACTGAGAAGGTCAAACAGGACAATCAAAGTCCCAGATACGTTAAACCTTTGATTTTAAAAGTTAAGAGGACTTTGACATCATTGTTTTGTATTTTAATTATTTGTAGCATATTTTGCATTTGTTTGTAAGGATTTAATCTACCAAATGATTCAAATCATATAATGTTCATGTTGCAATATATTTAGTGATTCATTAAATTGTTTAACATTTCAGAAGGAATGCATATATATAGTGTTTTGTATTGACTTTTGAGATGTTATGAATTGAAAAGGGATCATTTTTCATAATTCGATCTTTCTTTTATTATTGCTTGGCAATTCTAATTTTTTAAATTAGAAAATAAAAAGGTAGTTTTAAGATACTATCATTTATTCTCTTGAAATTATGTTAGTATTTACTAAGGATAAAGGGATGTAATATATTAAGCTTTATTCTTGGGGGAACTCACTCTCTTGTATTAGTTTTATAATGCTTGAGTGATGTCCCTTACATGTTTAGTTTTTCGTTATTGAATACAGAATAAACGAGGCGTACATACAATGGCTTCCTCGTCTGTTGTATCATCTATCTAGAATTATAAGATAATAAACGAGGCGTACATACAATGGCTTCCTCGTCTGTTGTATCATCTATCTAGAATTATAAGATAATAAACGAGGCGTACATACAATGGCTTCCTCGTCTGTTGTATCATCTATCTAGAATTATAAGATAATAAACGAGGCGTACATACAATGGCTTCCTCGTCTGTTGTATCATCTATCTAGAATTATAAGATAATAAACGAGGCGTACATACAATGGCTTCCTCGTCTGTTGTATCATCTATCTAGAATTATAAGATAATAAACGAGGCGTACATACAATGACTTCCTCGTCTGTTGTATCATCTATCTAGAATTATACGATCTCAATCCACTTCAAATGTTATGAGATTTTTAAATATGTGTTAGTTCAAGTGCTGTCGAATTTGCTTAGTTTTTATAACTAAACATAAAATTAGTTGTAAGTATGTATTCATGTGAACAACCAAGACAAGAAAGGCATGTCAAATTTGATTCTACTCTTATATTGAATATGTAATAATTATATTTTAAATAATTATTAAAAATAGCATGAACCTTGGATATTACTTTATTAACTTAAAATTATGATATACCGTGTACATTCGAATCATTGAAAATTGTTTAATTGTTCCCCTAACTATAGGGATCGAAGATAAGTTGCCTGACACTTAAAAAAAATATCTTTGGATACATATAGGAGAGAAGTCGGAGTATACATTAAATATATTTACTCAGATTTAAATTTCAGTAAATTAATTAATTGTATAGTTTCCGTGGTTTCATGTAATAACGAATTTTAAAATCTATATTTTATTTCAATGTAATATATATGTATAAGTTTAGATTAAAAACTCAATAACGTTTACATAATTCAAGTTAATAATACTTTGTTTAAAAGAATTCCAATATCATATTGACTTATTTTGTTATGAGAATAATCATGATCTTCTCCTATTTCGGCACCTAAGATTTTTCATGTACATGGTCCCTTTAGATCAATGGTTCCCAAACATTTTTTACCCGTGGACCCCTTTTACATTCAAAACTTTCCCACGGACCCCCAAATGAAAACGTTACATACATGCAAGGTATACAAATTTACTAATTAAAAAAACAACATTTTGTTGAAGGTTTATTTATTTACATGTAACTTTTGTTTAATTTTTTTAAAAAAATTAATGACTTGAATGAACTTGATGAGATTTTATGAGTCTTTTTATGTCCGGGTCAATGTTTGTGAGTAACAAACTCAAATCTCCACGAGCACTAATGGCTGCCGGTTTCTTTTTTTTGTGATGATGTTCATTACGGCACTGAATCCACCTTCTACCAAATAGGAAGATGGGAAAGCAGTCAACAACTTATGTACAATAACCCATAATGCAGGATATAAAATTGGGATCTCTTTTTGTAACCAGATTTTGTGGTATCATTCTTCAAACATTGGTTTAAGTTCCTCATTTGTGAATAATTCAATAAGTAGCTCCTGTATTAGTATGGATTCATCTATGTCTGGAATCTGAGTTTGTTCCCCAGCAAAAGGGTCAACATCCAGTCGGGAATATCCATGTGAAGAATGTCTTCAAATTTTTGGTTCAGGTCTGCATGAAGAGCCGTTAAGTGTTGACAGTAGGCAAGCAAGTCTTCATCTCCATTTTGCAATTTCGAAAGATTTTGAAACTGAAAACATTCTCCTCTCCCCAAGTTTTGTTTACACATAATTTTTTTTTGCAACAAACGCAGATAATATGCCTTTAGTTTTGATTAAATTTAATTGGTCACCTTGTAGTTTCAAATTAGTTTCGTTAAATTTGGCAAACAAATCTGTCACGTATGCTATGTTATTTTTTGTGTTAATTAAATTTTGTCTCAAATCATTGTCTTTGCCTACGACGAATTCCAGCAATGAATCAAAGAGAGCATAAAATCGATTTAAACATGCACTTTTAGATAACCAACGTACTTCTGTGTGAAGTAGTAAATGATTATAGTCTTCATCATTTTCTAAACACAGTTTAGCAAATAATCTCTCATTGATGGCATTCCTTCTGATTTTATTAACTGCTCTAATGACAATATCTAGTGATTCATGCAAACGTTCACTAAGATTTTTCGCAACTAAATGATGTCAATGAATGACACAATGCACTGAACATACATTTGGTACAGATTGTTTTAAGTATGCCAGAAAGCCTCGGTATCTTCCAGCATTGCCGGAGCACCGTCAGTAGTAACAGAAATGATATTAGTCAAGGCTGGACTACTGGACTACTTGGATTTTACCGCAGCTAAGTGTTTTTTTAATTATTATTTCGTTTTATTTGTTTCATTTGTGTACTATTTGTGTACTATTTGTCCGTTGAGGAAGGCTCTTTGCCGAAACGTTCGCTGTTGTGTTACGTCTTGTCAGGCCTACTAATACCCTGTTTTTTATTTTACATTTACCTAGTCAAGGCTACAGCTTTTTCATCGAAAAAACTTTTTAATTCAGTAAATAACATTTCACATTTCGTATTGGTTTCCAAACATTTAGAAAACAAAATTTCTTGGCAAAATTATTCTTCTTTTACAAATTTTACATAAGCTAAAAATAAAACCTCGTTTCCTAGTAAAGTGGACTCGTCTAGCTGTAGAGAAAATTCAGATGTTTTTAAGTACTCACATAAAGAATTTTCAACACACTGAGCCATTTCGTCAATCCTTCTTTGGAATGAATTATTGCTCAGTGGAATTCTTTTTGTGATTTCGAAAGCTGGTTTGTGCAACACAGTGCTTATCACCTCACTTACAGCTGGTAAAATAAGTTCTTCACCAATCGTGTTGGGCTTTCCAGACTTTGCAATCAGTAAAAAAATATAAGACTCACGCAGTCCATCGTCATCTCGCTTAGATGTTGTCCCCATGAGTTGTTGAAGCGATGGTGTTTTAAAATATTTTTCTTTGACTGCTTGAAAAAAAAATTAATCTTGAACTTTGTGTCACTTTGTATTTTCATCAAATGTTCCTTAAGCTTGGGAGGTTTCATAGAATCATTCGACAAGGTTTTATTACATAGAAGACACATTGGTAAAATACTATTTCCTGGATATGAAATAAAGCCATACTTCAAATATACTATATACATTTTTTCTTCGGCTCATTCATCTATTTAAAAAGGGCACAAAAGTATAAGAAAAATTGTATATACAATGTTTTATTTGAAACGTTTAATTAACTATTACATTTTTCAATGGAATGCTGCAATAAAACCCTTTAGATTTATTTGAAGTAAGAAAAAAGAAACAATTCTATTTAATTTTTTTTTCAAAAAACTTACGATCCCTTCCTGAGTTTTTTTTTATTTTTCATTTTTTTTTAATTATTTTTTTGTATTAACGTTAAGGTATTACTATATTGAAAATGAAAAAAAAATTATTTTTTTTAAAAGATATCAATTTTATTCAAATATTATATTTACCTACGTTCAAAAGTACACTATCTGGATAACAGTACAAAATTCAACTATATGAAAACTTCCAACTAACAATACTAAACTTCTTCTGCCTAAGATTGGGAAAATTTGTTTATACATTTTGTATCAGAATTACATAAAAGTAAATTATCGATTACGTGTGCGACTCTTTTATACTTTATGTTGTAGGCAAGTAATGTATGTAGCAGCACTATTGCATTGCTGTATAAAACTATTTTCGGTAGTCTGTCTCCCACCGTGCCATGTTTGTTATTAACCAAAATAGTTGGCGTCATCTCAAACTTTGAAGGGGGGTGCGGGTGAGAAATCGGCCAAAATTCTCATTTACAAGTATTTATATGTTTTAATGTATTAGGCTTCTAAAGCAATTTTTAAAATGTTAATTCCATTAAAAAATTATCATTATATATTAAAAATATTAAAAATAATATTTTGCTAACCCTACAAAAAAATGTTTGGTCGAATTTTGAAGAAAAAAAAGTGCTGACTCGATTCCTGTGTCAATGAAAGAGAATTGTTCTAAGTTATTTTATTTTATAATTATAAAAAAATAATACTAAAAAAATTTTTTTTTAAATTAGGGATGTACGATTTATTTTTCTTCGTATTTTTCATTTTTGAATAACTTTAACAAAAAGTTAAATTCTTTTAAATTTAAATGTCTTTAAAGACAATGTTCTGTTCTTATCTGAGTGATGAGAGTCTGGTCGCAATCCTGTTTTATCGGTCGCTGCATATACTGCCGTGTCACTTTTGACTAAAAGCTATGATTTGATAAATTATATTAATTATCTTCTGAACCCACGTGTACACGTACAGGCTTCGACATACGCAGTGGGCGTTTGTCGGCGTCAGTTTTACGTTAGACGTAATAACTGGTAACTGCTGTTGTTGTTGTTGTTGTTGTTGTTGTTTTTGTTGTTGTTGTTGTTTGTTTTTGTTGTTGTTGTTGTTGTTTTTGTTGTTGTTGTTGTTTGTTGTTTGTTGTTGTTGTTGTTGTTTGTTGTTGTTGTTGGTGTTGTTGTTGTTGTTGTTGTTGTTGCTCCATTTAGCCAAATACATTTACCATTGTGTTAAAATGATACTTTTAATCAATTAAATTAACTCTATGTTCATATTATTTTTTAAAATGTTGTTCAATGTATCATAAACTAAGGGTAAATGTTCTTAAAATAATTTTCAGCAAATTTGTTTTAAGCTGTTAAAACTATTAATTAATTAAACACTTTCAAAAACCACTAAGTACCGCTTCCACTTTCAGAACTTGCAAAGTAAATAAATGTATCGTGCAAAATAAAAACAAAAATATATTAAATGAACAAGTTCTTTTACTCAAAATATTGTTCTTATGGTACTAACATCCAGAGCCTTGCCGATTCTGGTTTCAATTTCCTTTTCCAGGGAGAGTGTGCTTGTGATGTTACTGCCAAGGTAGGTAAAATCCTTGACGACATCCAAGGTGTTTCCCTCAATGGAGATTGCTGGGAGGCAGTCTGTTCCTTGTCTCATAATGTTGGTCTTTTTGAGGCTTATCGTTAGACCAAAATCCTTGCATGCCTCTGAGAACTTGTTGACCAAAAGTTGGAGACCTATCTCTGAATGTGAGGTAAGGGACTGCGTCATCCGCGAAGAGCAACTCTCTAATTAAAACATTTTCCACTTTTCTCTTTGCATGGAGACGGCTGATGTTGTACAGATTTCCATCCGTCCCGGTATGGATGTTTACACCCTCGAAGCAGTCCTCGAAAGCATGACGCAGTAGCATCGAGAAAAAGATACCAAAGAGTGTTGGAGCCAGTACACAGCCCTGTTTGACTCCGCTACAAACTGGGAAGGGTTCTGAGGTGGCACCATCGAAGAGCACTGTGCTGTGCATATTGGTGTGGAAGGACTCGATGATGGAGAGAAGCGGCGGCGGGCATCCTATTTTTTTCCAATATACGTAGCAGACCCTCGCGGCTGACCAGGTCAAAAGCCTTTGTTAGATCTATGAAGGCAACGAAGAGGGCTTTCTGTTGCTCCCGACATTTCTCTTGTAGCTGACGGAGTGAGAAGATCATGGCCATGGTTGACCGGCCAGCCCAAAAACCGCTGAGAAGCGTACCTCCTGGCGGGCTAAAGTACGCGAGGGCATCCAAGTCGCGGAAGCTTACCTTACAGCCAGGAGCGAGGAGAAAAGGGCCAGGAGAAAGGGGAAGGGGGGTAGAGGAGCAGCAGGAAACGCCACCATCCCATGAGGATGGACGGATGCCATAGAACATCCAGAGGAAAAAACTGAAGACTTCTAGAATTAAGAAATCTTACTGATACAGAAAATGTCTTATTTCTTAAAAACTTTGAAAAGTGACTTAGCAGGTTTTGCAAAAGAAATCCTCATATTTATTACTGAACCATGTAAAAAGAAGTATCAATAAAATAAAATGCACAACTAAAATACAGAAGATTACATTTTGGAGTTGGGAGGTGTTTGATGGTGCGACTTGCAGTAGAGAAGGAGGAAAGAGGGCAGAAACGATGCAGTGTCAGAGAAAGAGCACTTAACGTAACAAGTATTTACTTAACGTAACAAGTATTTACTTAACGTAACAAATATTTACTTACCGTAACAAATATTTACTTAACGTAACAAATATTTACTTACCGTAACAAATATTTACTTAATGTAACAAATATTTACTTAACGTAACAAATATTTAACATTCATAAATGAGAGAAAACAATCAACTTACAAGTACATTTTACCAAAACATAAATTTTAAAATTTGATTTTTTTGCCTTTTGCTAATTTTCTAATTTTATATTACTATAGATTTTTTGTATCGTTGGCCACATGACTTGGTATATATTTTTGGTATCTTAAGATTTTCGAATGATAAAACTTTTCTATCTCCAGCTACTACTATTATGCATACTTTGCATAAAGATTACAGGCACGTGTAATGACTTTTAATCATAATTCTTATCTCAATTACATTCTGCAAAATTTTTTAAATGGCAAATTTTCAGGAATTTAAGATAATTCTTTTAAAAAAATTAAATACGATCTTTAAAAAAATAATAAACATATTTAATGCCCACCTTTGCAACGTACCCAGTTTTTGTGCTGTTGTGTTTATTGTAAAGCATCGTCCATTTATGAACCATTTATCCCGTCTTTTGCAATTTGAATATACCGAAATTAAAATTATGAAATATTTTATTTAAAAAAATGTCTTATTCTAATTTAATTATTTAAAAAGCAAGTGTTATTTTATGGCTCGATACATATAATTTATAACACATAGCCCTCTGTTGCGATGTTTGCAATCAATTGTGTCGTATGTTTGACATAGGTCTCATTTTTTTTATCTATCTCTATTCCCCTCTCTCTCTCCTCTCTCTCTCTCTCTATATATATATATATATATATCTCTTTCTCTCTCTCCTGCCTTAAACAAATGTACAATACTTATAAATCGCTAATAATACACTATAATAATTTGATATTTTCGACTGCATTTTATTTATATGCAAGAAGTGAACATTTTATAAATACATTTTTGTTTTGAATTTTATATTTAACTAGGGGCAAGTACCCGTCCTCTCCCGGATTTAAAAAAAAAGGTTTTCTGTAGAAGCGTACAGTACTGTTTATTTGCATGCAATAAAGGGTACATTGAACTTAAAGCAATGTGATAACCAACATTTTTGGCAGTTCCATTTGGAGTGTGTACAAAAAGATTTTCCTCTTTGCCTACTCTGAAGCAGGCCACATACAACTGTCCATGAGAAAAGCATGGTGTCTGCAAGTCTATACCAGCAATCCCAAGAGACTTAGTGATAATTTATATAATTTTTTTTTACCTGTTACCATCGCCAATGATACTTAACAACCACCGAAAGTTGCATGCTTCTATCTACACGGCCCCCAGAATCTTATATATATATGGAACGAAACCTGTTTAAGAACTTTTCCAATGGAATTTTGTGTATGCGTACCAAATTTCACGTTATTTGGTTGTCTGGAACTTGAGTTATTAGGGAACAGACAAACAAATGCGTCTTATAAGTTTAACATTTGGGCCCCCGGCCCCCCCAATTAGTGATAACTTTTTTTTCGACTGCTACCATTGCGGGAGGGTACTCAACAACTTTCCAAAACTCATGTTTCTACCTACAAAGAAAGATGAGGAATTAGTGTTGATTCAGTTTTATATAACCCACATAAGGAAAAAAACGGTTTTAGACCCCCGGCCACCCATGAGTAACATTTTAAAAATATTTTCGCAAATTATCTTCATAAGAGTGTATTCAGCAAGTTCCCAAAGTTTCATGCTTCTATCTTCACGGGAAGTAAAAGAAATTAGTGTTGAGTCAGTTTTAAATATAAGAAAAAACTACATTAGGGCCCCCGGACCCCCGTAAGTGATGATTTATATATAATTTTTTACCTTTTACCTTTGCCAAATGATACTTAACAACCACCAAAAGTTTCATGCTTCTACCTACACAGGAAATAGAATAATTTTTATATTTTTATAGACTTCATATAAGGAAAAAAGTACATATTGGGCCCCTGCGCATCTTAAATATATGTAACAAAACCTATTTAACAACCTTTCTCATATCATTGTGTGTGTGTACTAAATTTCACGTTATTTGGTTGTCTGGATCTTGAGTTATTAGAGAACAGACTAACACACAACAAATGCGTCTTATATGTATAACATTTGGGCCCCAGCCCCCCAGTTAGTGATAACTTTATTTTCGACTGCTACCATTGCGGGAGGGTACTCAACAACTTTCCAAAGTTCATGTTTCTACCTACAAAGAAAGATGAGTTTTGATTCAGTTTTATATAACCCACATAAGGAAAAAAACGATTTTAGACCCACGGCCACCCATGTGTCAAATTTTTAAATTATTTTCCCCAATTATCGTCATAATAGTAATAGTGTATTCAGCAAGTTCCTAAAGTTTCATGCTTCTATCTTCATGGGAAGTTGAAGAAATTAGTGTTGAGTCAGTTTTAAATATAAGAAAAAAACTACATTAGCGCCCCCGGCCCCCCGTAAGTGATAATTTATATAATTTGTTACCTGTTACCATCGCCAAATGATACTTAACCACCGAAAGTTTCATGCTTCTACCTACACGGGAAATAGGATTTTTTAAATATTTTTATTTTTATATAGCTCATATAACGAAAAAAGGACATATTGCGGCCGCCCCGGACGAAGCATATCTTAAGTATATATGGGACAAACGAAACCCTCGTTTTATATAACCCTTGTTCCGCGTAGATTATATAGAATTCTTGTGTACGGAGTACCAAATTGTTCAAGTTATTTTGGGTCTGTCGGGATCGTGATGTAAATGACTATTTTAAAATACCCATTTGGCAGATGGTATGGGACTTCAAAGACATTCTATTTCCTCGAGAGCAAATCGCTGCGTCCGCTCCTGAGAATCGTGCGTTATCAACCAACAGCCTACACAAATCGTGGTCTAATGCGACCTGACATCATCGTTGTGCCATATCATATGAATATTACTACCCATTACCATAGACGACCTCTCGTACACAAATCGTAATGCAATTTTATCTACCCATTCACCACTCGACCCCTCTTGTAACATCTTCTATCGAAATACTACCCATTACCTCAGCACCATTTCTGAGCGTGACATTAATCTATGAAATTACTACCCATTACCTCGACACCTCTCTGCTAAACATAGTCTATTGAAATTATCTACCCATATACCTTCGACCTCTAGTAACATATCAATGAAATTACTCCCTCGATTACCTAGACCATCTGCTAAACATATACCTATGAAATTACCTACCCGAATATTACCTCGAACCTTTCTGTGTATAACATTATCATATGAAGCATTAGATACCCATTACCTCGACCCTCTGTAACATATCTATGAAATTACTATACCCGATATACCTCGACCTCTGTAACA